>OV743716.1:229132972-229289884 GCA_928272305.1 Volucella inflata | reverse complement strand
ATCCAGGTTTCATCAACAGTTACCAATCGAAGTCAAAAGTCCGTCCGATTCCGCGTCAGCAAGTCCAAACACTCTTTTGAAGTGCTCTTGCGTTTGTGTTTTTGGTCAGAAGTGAGCATGCGCGGCACACAGCGGCAGGATAACTTTTTCATATGCAGAATATTGCCCAAAATATGGCTTGTGCGCTCAGTAATAATCTTTGTGGTATCTGCTAGCTCGCGCACCTTCACTTTCCAGTCAGCCAACACCATTTCATGTATTTTTTTTTTGACATTGTCCTCTGTAACCGCATCGGAGGGCCTGCCGCTGCGGACTTGATCGGTAGTGGAGTTGCGGCCGGCACAAAACTCTCGAAACGAGTATTTTATTAACGGAGCATTAACCCCATAATGTTTATCCAACTTTTTTTTTGTTTCTTTCGCCGTTTTGCCTCTCAAAAAATAATGTTTGATGAGAGAACGAAAATCGTTTTTGTCCATACTCAACATGATGCCAAACACGTCAACAACAATCAGCGGTCAAAACAAAACTAAAAACAGTATCGCACTGCAATTTGGCATGTCTGCCTAAATATGAACGGACTTCAAGGCACAAGGTACCTGCAGTTGCAGCGCATTCTGGTAGTCAAGGAGGTTACTTTTCACCCCACCTAGTGAGGTGAAATTTTCAAAAAAAGTTCCTTGTTTGGCGGGCTCAGAAGCGAAACTTTCATCACGACTGGCTCAATAAATACCGAAATTTTTGTAAATGAGTGCTTGCAGAAGCACTTAAGACCGTTTTACAACAATCATCGAGAACTCCCCTTATTTTGGTCTGATCTTGCGTCATGTCACTATGGAAAGAGAGCAATGGATTGGTATGAACTAAACAACGTTTCGGTGGTGCCCAGAAAGGCCGATACTCCGAATTCACCAGATCTTGGGCCAATTGAAAGATATTGGGCCCTGGTCAAAAAATAGTTAACCCATTAGATCCGAAGACACCTGATTATACTAATGTCTCTGCGTACAGTTTATTCTCCCTCATCATACGCTGTCTTTTTTGTTCTCAAAACTTCTGTATCAGCATTCGACAGGGTCCAAGTCTGTGCACCGTAGAGAAAGAATAAGTGCCTCGAAGCAACATTCTGGGCAAGCCGTCTGTATGTCCTTTTTTAATGATAGTGAGTGCTTTCTTTTACAGACTCATTTTGGCCGCTTCTTTGATGGCAGTCTGTATTCGGTCTTATGTCGACTTAAAAAGATAGTATCTATTTGTGGGCCGCTGATTTTTGCATGATCCTTTTTAGAGCGTTATAAGAAATGTCACATGACCGTGCCTTGACTTAAACATTACCGACCTTGATGATGATCTTCATAGTCAGTCCGCAGAACCTTAAGAGTTTGCCAAGGTTATCAGAACAACCCTAGCTCGTCCCTGTTCACTCAATGGTGTGCAGGGTTTTGAGTCGACAAATAGAAAATGAATTCCGATGCACTAGTAGTATTTAGCTGAAGCCGGAGTAATAGTGAAGTAAAGGAAACTTATTCCTTTGGTAAATGTTTGCGATCGATGTCAAAAGCAGCGCCTTTTTGGATTCGGATTTGTTGTTGGAGGCAGACTTAGGCAAGAAGTCTTGAGTTTCCCCCATGTGAACGAGCATCACCTAGCAATCCGTATCAAGGCTAAGTTTACCAACATTAGATGTTAGAGAAAGATGACGACAGTAAGGATACTTTCTATAAGCTGTTGAATAAGACCTAATAGCAATTCCCTTAATGCAAAGCTAGGAAAAGAGTGCATCTTTGGTAGTACTGTCGGAAGACATAGCCAGTAAGACACCACTTTCAATAACGCATTCAGTCGAATCCACTTTGAGGCGGAACGAAATGTTGGATGGACACCAACGATAAGTCTTCGAATCCACTCCCGAGGGACAGCGCAATAGAGGAAGATTCAGCCAACTAATCGTGCGAAACTGGAGACAGGTAGCAAAAGATCTAGCTGACTGGAAACACTTGTTGACTGAGGCGCAGATCCACCCCCAATTGTAGCGTCACCTTATCAGATGAGCTGGATCATGTTTCAATACAAATCGACTGAAGCTGCTGCAGAAGTTTTTTTTTAAGAGTTTCGGTTCCTCGGTATTGGAACCTTAACTTCTTCTAGGACGGATACCTCAGTCGTCTTCGTCGAGGGTAAATGGTTTCATTCTGTCTAGAAATGTTATTTCCATACTTTCAGGGCCGACTGCGACTCTTCAATTTGTTGTCTATTTTTATCTTGGCAGCTTTTATTTTGTGCCTATCCTTTCTTTTCGTAGAGTTTACGAAAATTTGTCGCCCTTTGATTCGTACAGATTTATGTGCTTCTGTTTTGCAAGAGCTAGCTGCATACGTTCATCGTTACACTATACGTTTTATCGGTGGCAGCAGATTGAAATTAATCCTACCTTAGGCAGCTTCCCCGATGGCTCGTTAACATCATTCCAATTGGTGTTCTATTCTTAATGAATGGGGGTAACGATTTTGAGAGGAATTAGGGCAACCGCAAACGCGGCATAGATTCTACCAGTATCTTTCAATTCCAGCTGTTTTGATGTCAATCTTTGGTGGTCCATACTATGGATTCTGCAAGATAATAATCCGATTCGATGTTGGCTGCTGTAAAAGCTGAAGTTGGCAATCTAATTAATCTGGTTCGTAGTTGTTAACGACGAAGTTAAGTGCTCTTATGGATGTTGAGATGTGAGAACTGAGAACCTCTTCATAGTTGCTATAAAGCTCAGTCCCGTTAGAAATTCTGAAGATCTGAATCCACTGTCAGAACAGTTGTTGTGCAGGTTGATGACGTGTCGGCATCCTATGTCTGCCATGCGTTAAGATCTCCTTATTCCGTAGTTCCGATTCGGTTAAAGAGCTCATAGCATTCGTCAATGATGATATTACCCGTATCCTTTGGAGGGGCATGGGGGCATATGACAAATTTGTAAGAGGTACTTTACAAATACCTTACAATTACTTGATGATAAGTTCTTTCAAATGTTGGCCGCAACTGCCGTTGACATGGTCCGTTTGGAAGTACAAATTTTCGTTGGCGCCGTTCAGCATTAAGTTGTGTTTGATCAATAACTCGAGTAATGTTGGCCTCAAATACATCAATCGTAGCCAGCTTAACCATGCAGATTTTGAAGTCTATGCAGCGCAAGAAGGAACGGTCTAGAGGTGTGATGTCACATGATCTAGACTGCCAATTCACCAGTCCAAAGCGAAACCATTATTGTTCACCGAATTGTTCTTACAATTAAGCCATGGGTTGTGTGGCAATTGGTGCCTTCAGGTACTCGGGACCATGGGCTTCAACTCCGCACAGCAAATAGTCCGTTTTTATGGGGCGACAAAGGGTGCCATTTAAGTAGCCTTCCGGCTGGTCCCAGTTTTGGAGAAATACGAGTATGCACCAATAATTCCAACAGCCTATAAATTACAACAAAGAATGGACATGAGGCCCAAAATGTTGGTCAAAACTGTGGATCTTTTTGAATCGATTGAAACGGATATGATTCGAAGGACGGCTGGCTTAGTTCTTGCATTAATTGAATTTGCATGCTTGATTCAAGAATTCTCCGGTAAGAAACGCCAAGTTATTGCATACGACAAGCTTGGTGCCGAAGCGCCTCATCACTGTCTCCGCTAGCGCCGTTGTGTTTCTTCACTACAGGCTAGATGAGGTCTAGTTGGTCACGCATTGTCCAATTGTGAAAATTGAGTTTCAAAAGTGTTTCATATTCCTCACAGAACGCTGATTTTCATAATACCTGTTGTAGACCACGTTTTCTAACTAAGTCTTTCCATGATAAAGTGCAAAACAATACTGAAGGAAATATCATATTAGTGTGGCAAGACACGCATGATCTATCATGAAATCCGTAAGGAAATAAGTACCTCAATAGGAATCAACCTTTGTAAAGAATTTACTGCCAGAAACGCTTTGCACTTAGAGAATTATCGAGAACTTAATCACGGTGTATGTTCTGTCTGAATTCAAGTTATTTCTATAAGGACATTGTGGTACGACCCAAATAAAGCAACGACCTATATCATCAGTTCAAAATCAAAAAATTCTTCTCATGCAAGGATGTTGGTAGTAGAAATAGGAATTTTCTTCAAATCATTCAGCAGTCATGTGAGTAAAAGGATAGTAATTGAAATAAAAACATAAATCCTCGAAACAATCAGCCAAAGCATACAGAGAGAAGCAAAGAAAAACGATACTGAACCTATTATAAGTGGAACTGAGTTGACACAATGATCATATTCTAATAGTTTCATTCAAGGACCCTCATCGAAAGAACAACATACCGATACCGAAAACTTAGAACAAATGGCTTCATTTCACAAGGGACCCAAGAAATGACTCGGACGCGAGACAAAAAAAAGGGTGAAGAATCTGCATACCATAAACGTTTCGCCTTCTTTAACCGGAAGCCATCACAGAAATGAACAATAGTACAGATCAAAAAATTTCAACAACAACAACCACTGTAACTGGACGAAGAAGGAAACGAAAACTTTATGGTAATGTCAGATAATGCCATGGAATTTGTTTCTTTCACTTAACTTTATTTCCATCCAATTACATATTCCCATCCTATAGCAGCCACCCCTTCGATACTGGACTCTGCAAAGCATCACATCACAATCATCCTCTCGGCCCTTCTCTGAGTTCAGAACTTTAGATTCCAATTGGGAGAGGGAAAAAATTGAAAGCGGATACATTCGAGTGTCCCTTTTTTGGTAATTGGATACCTTGACAGTGGGTAAGTTCAGTCAGACAGACAGAACGTACCGAAAACCGTTTCAAACCGGAAAAGGATATTTGCAGAATGTTGATTTTTAATGCTTACGCAGGCAGTAAATACGTTTGGGTTCCTCTGTCGGTCCTACATAGTCCGGGTTTAGGTCTTGGTCCTTATGATTGTGGAAGGTTTATACAACGAGTATTATAGAAAAGTTCTCTTCATTTGGAACTCGCCGTTTCAGGACGCGCGGTAATTACGTTGAATACTTTGTTTGACTATTTGTCGATATCTTCTCGAAGAAAAGTGATACGATTAGGAAGATGGTGGGTTTGGTTGAGGATTGCCTTGGTGCTTCAAGGCTTAAAAAAGAATTTCCTTTTAATTAAATTTTAGGAAAACGTCTTTGAGGTGCATTAAGTGTGTTTCAAATGGTTGACGGTTCTTATTACCCATTGTTGGACCTAAACTATGGGTGATGAAGGTGGCTTAAGATGGGCGGACTGAGGTAGCAATTGAAGTTCAAGTTTACTACAGGGATAGGACATTTTATTTTCAATTTAACTTTTTGTAATTTTCGTTCACTGCAGAGCTACGAATACAATTGGCATGGATTTGGTATTTAAAGGTCACCATAATGAAGGTAAAAAAATTGACTCAATGGATTCATAGAAGCGGTGACGTCAAACAGCTTCAATTTAAGGCACTACGATGCCTTGATTTATCAAGAATTGGTTGTTGTTATACAATACGTTGAGCTTTGTTTGTATCCCAAAGTCATAAGTACGAACTGATTCATAGAGTGCAGAATCAGAGAGAAAGTGTGCAAAAACTCAGCAGTTGCTCATTTCAATCTACTTTTAGACTTCGCAAACGTCCATAAGTCCCACATGTTTTCTAAAGCCACCTTTTGCACTTTTGCTGCTGATGAATTTATTATAAACTGTGGATTGCAAGTTCGTTGAGATCCCAATCCATTTGATCTTGAACATGGTTTATATCCGGATCTATGTTCGAAAAGTTGGCAATTTTATACTTTTTTCCTTCAATTCAACATTTTGGACTCGCAGTTTTGGCCAAGTTCATACTGCTGTGCTGCTCATACAATCTGTCCCTCATTTACTTTCACTTAATTTTTGTGGTCACATCTATAGACCCATTCTGATAGCAGTCAAAAATTGCTGAAATGCAACATCCAAAACAGAAACAAATTGGGAGAAGTAGCCACCTCTTCAAATTCGGTGTCAACTTCAGATTCATGAGCCCGGTGATCTGTTTCTTGGCTTTGATATGGCTTACACAAGAATCTCAAATCATTGAAATAGTGTTGACTGAACATTTTAACGCCACGTTTAAGCAGAATTGAAGATACAAGGTGGCGCAAAATTAATCATCCTATCGGAAGATGTTATAATTTTTGCAAATAGCGTCGTACGTCAATCATATTTGACACTTGTAAATTAGACAGCTGCAGTATACAAACAGACAAGCAATGGAGCGCTATACTCCGCCAGAGCGTGGAATAATTGTGTCGATTTTTTTTTATCAATAATCGGGCGGTGGTGCTAGCGTAGCGTGAATTTCGACGTCGATTTCCGCCAACTGGGGAAACATTCCGGCGCGCAGCTACTCGACTCGAACAGACTGGAACCACAGGAGACCATGCAGGTCGTGACCGGCACCGGCCTGGTTGTTCTTCCAAGAATATCGCAGCTGTGGCCGCCGATGTCGCTGAGAATGACGAAACATCAACCAGACGATGGGCCACGCAATTGGGCATCACCAGACGGAAACTACAGCGAATTTTAGTGAAAGACTTACACATGTTCCCGTACCAAGTGCAAACAGTGCATCAGTTAATGACTGTTACACTGTTACTGGCGAACGCTACAGGGTCATGATAAACGACTTCTTACTGCCGGAATCGGACGAATGGGGTTTGGTGAACACGTGGTTTCAACAAGACGGCGCAACTGTTCACGCAGCACGAGCCACAATGAATATTGTGAAGGAAGTGTTTCCTGGTCACGTAATCTTCCGTTTTGGCTATTTGGCATGGCCAGAAAGACCGCCTTAATTAACCATCCCAGACTTCTTTCTTTGGGGCTACTTGAAGTCGCTGGTTTATGCCAACAATCCCCAGACAATCGCAGCCTTTGAGGAGAATATTCGACAGTTATCACCGGAAATCTTGCGGAAAGTCATGGAAAATGTCATTTGACGACAGTCTACAAGGCTTTGCCATAGAAATGCTCATCAAATATTGCAATGGAGAAGCTTTCACAGTATCTGAGACATTGTATCAGTGAAGGAATCTGGAAAGCGACTTTTTATGTGAACTGTGCTGTTAACTTAAGAAGATTACGAGCCAGGATGATATTTTTCAAACATAAGAGAGAAAAATTCAGCTGGTTGCTTCTTTAGTATTCTTCTAAGAGGATTGCAAAGATTTTATACTCGTAGCATCCCCCTGTTCGTGCTTGGATGTTCATCAATTATGGTTGAGAGTCTGCAATTAATTCATTTCATCGTGGTAGCCTATGTAGTAGTGATCTCATCCAATAGTCCTTAACTTTTCACACAAGGAAGTGCAATTCTTCAACAGAACAAGATGTATACATATATACGTATTTGAACGCAATATTTGAAATTCTAAGCCTCATTTGTATTGGAATAGTAAATAAACAAATTTAAGGCGGCTGATTCTTGTAAAGCGGATGGATAATCATGCTCTGGTCTAAGGGATTTGGATTCTACCTAAAGGAAGAACGCTATAAAGGTAAACCTTTCTTGGGGTCGCTAGTCCAAGTAGAATGGAGGCTCACCTATCAAGGTCACGCACTTGGTGACAGTTGGCCAAAGTTGACATTAATTATGCCTAGCGAACCCTAAGTAAAGCGAAGCAAGGTTTTGCATGTTTGGAGATTACAATGACAATTACAATTACAATGGGAATAAAGACATGGGTAGGAATTAATGAGACAGTTCTGATGGCTGAATCTATTTCTGCACATTAATTGGCCTTATTTTACCCCAAATATTGGTCGATGTTCATCCGGACTCGATTTGCTATCTAAGCTTAAATCCAACAAAGCTGCTAGAGCCGGTGGCCTGACTGCCAAGCTCTGCAGGACGGCAGACGATGAATCAAATCATTTCTAAAATATGGTTGAACGAAAGTGTATGTATGCCGACAAATGTAACCTCCTTGGCCAATCCTGAAGAAAGGAAACTCTCTGAACCTCACCAAATTCAGAGGTATCAGTCTTTTTAATATCGCCTACAAAAACTTATCTGCCGTATTGTGTGGATGCTTAAAACCATTCGTCAACAACCTGACCATATCAGTTGCGGTTTTGGGCTATAAAAGTTCACCATCTAACAAATGTTCATGCTATGGTAGATCTTGGAGAAAACCGATGAGCTTCCAATACCCAAATCTCAGACAGAACGTCACCCTAGTTAAGAACCTTGTCTACCTATGCTACTTCGTTGATCTAAGAAGAAAACCGACTAGCAAAGCCCCCTCTCGGTCAACAAAAGTGACCTTGTACGAATGTAAGACCTTAAAACCCCCCAGCCCTGCTCTTAGGTGACCCAAGACATGGACTTTATCAAAAATGGATGAGGGTGTTATTAGCTGTCATGAGAGTAAAATTCTTCGGGTGCTTTTCGGTCCCGTCTGCACTGACAGTGTGTGGAGGAGGAGATACAACAACGAATAGTACGGGCCGTACAGCGACACCGACTTCAATACAAAGACTGAATGTTTGAAAGGGCAAAATTGTGCTTGGAATTAACTAATGGTGATATTGTCAATAGATGTCAAGCAATATTTCGTTGCTTAGGAGATCAATTCACAAAGCTAAGAGCTCTGTCATGAGCAAGAGTATTTTCAGAAGTTCCAGCAAGAAACTACAAATAAAAATTTACAAGTGTGCCAGAGTTAAAACGAGCCTTGTAGCACTTCATCCGTTTTTCCCGTGAGGTTTAGCCGGTGTGAAATATTACCTTTTCAGACGAAGGGGAGAGATATCATCTAAAACAGTAGATTTGTGTATACAGACACCTTGGAGTTATCTTGCTTCTACATGAGTGCGGAAGTGGGTTCGTCGTTTAGAACTGTAAGCGCACAGGTGTAGCAGGGAAGACGACATAATCTGAAAACGTTGAGCTGTGAAGTGAGCAGAGGATTGCATGTCGACCTAGCACTAGGTATCAGGGTTAGAAGTTGAAAATAAGTACAGAGTGTTGGCTCTGGGACAATCAACGTCAGGTATCCGCGTGGTCTTATTTACAAGCTGGATTAGGTTTTTTTCTGAACCGTTGACCTCAATATACCGGCATTCGTATATTGAAATCTCCCGCAAAAATTACTTCAGTGTGAGCACATTTGGGTACATAACGCGGTACGATTCTCTGCAACTCATTAAATACAAATTGCTTTTTATTTGGACCACACAAGTAAGTACTCAGCCAGTGTTGGATCTGAGTGCATACCGGCGTGCGTGCATTTGAACCTTAAGCCTGACGTTAATGGCCATGTTTTAAGAACAACCGATTTTGGACAACTTTTTCAAAACTCGACTGAAGCTAACAGCGACGGCGATTGAATTCGGAAAATCAGCGAAATACGCTGGACCAGGACTACAATTTGTCGACACACTGTTATCTGAGCACGTGTGCCATTAAAAACGACAAACTTGGCTTTGACCCTTCCAGATTTGCCAGAGTTATTTTAATTCTATTCGAGACCTACATCTTTTGTGTTTCCTTTTACAGAACAAGGTGGTGTTGTCCACTCTCCGATTTCAGTGATGTAACCCCGTTTTCAAGAGTTTTGATTCAACGACAACTCGGGAATTCCAGTTCTTAGCATATGCCTTTATTTTAGTCGGTAAGACAGCTTTGTAATAATTTTTCGTAATCTGCTAGACAAGACAAAATCGATTATTTTTTGACTTCAGTTTAAAAGGAAGACTGAATAATGCTTAGCATTGTTAATGACTATCCAAGTGACAACATAAACTCCAGGGGAATGGTTTCTTCTGTTTTGCAGCTTCGAATCGTAAATCAAGAAAATGTTAAGGTGTTAGTCGTCAACAGCTTTAGATCTATCAGTATTGGCTCCAGCATTTTAAAGAGCAGTGGAGTGCATGATAGATTGGACATGGTAGGTCAAAACCTTCAAGGCGCTGTCGTTTTTCTGACAGAATAAAGGAACAATCGGCGAAACATGTGGTTTTTCACCGAAAAAGGTCCTCTGGACCTACATGTCAATAGTAAGACCAATGATATATAATTCGGTTGGAAAAAGTATCACGAAAATGTATGACTGCTGCTCCAGACCAAAACTCTGTCGAAGCTAGCTTCTATTTGAAGCGAAAAGGTACAACGCCACTGGGGTTTTGATGACAATTTCGAGCAAACTTTCTTTCTGGATTTTTGAACTTTTGACAAGCAGTCAGATGCATTGACATTAAAAATTCGTAGTGCGTTTTGAAAAATACGAAATTTATTTTCTCTGTCGCTTTGAATTGTTTCAGCCTGATTCTGAGCCAGGAAACGAGAGAGAAAGGGGTTCTTCATGGATGGCTTCCAAGTGTTGTTTCCTTCGCTTCTGCTTGTTTGGAGAACGACGAAGTAAGACTTCCTTACACAAAACCTGACGGCAATGAATTATGTATCAAAGAATCCGTGGATGGGGAAAAGTACCTGCAACAGTAGATACAGCCAAGATTCACTTAAGGCCTTGCTACACCTGTTCACTACTCCAGGAATGTCTGAGAATGCAGTCGAATACCTTAAAGTCTTATTTGGGCTGCAGCTCACAATGAAATCACCTACGAACTTGCTAGATAAGTTTAATGTGAGTATACGATGGCATGGCTCTATTGGGTACTGTCAGACCAAGCAAATGCTATGCGATGTCCCTAACAAGTCACCATCGAAGTAAAAAGACGTTCTTAAACTTTTTTATCTTTATTCGATTCTGGTTAACAGAAAGAAAGTAACATTGAATCGATCCAATCCAGCTTGTACCACCAATCAAAAACAAACTGTCTGCTGTTTCAATATATTTTTCAGCCTATTCTCTCCTAAACGATCATTGTAACCTCCAAGAAGACCAAAAAAGGGAGCATATTCTATCGTCTTTATGTTCAATCACCATTACTGAGTAACAAATTCTATATAATATTCGGAAACCTCAAACTCACATGCCTTTCTACTGCGCCTCGATCACCTTAAACTCCCTCGATTACGGATTTTATGCATCTTGAACCACAAACTTTAACACAGAGACCATCTAAATTTGATTTCAGTGATGTTCCTAATTTGACCTTTGTGGTCTCGCCAACAGCACAATCCCTATACTTATGTTAGAGGAAAAAAAAAAAAAAATCCAACCCAAAGTCACATTAGTTTATCGAGAGCGCACTTTCTCACAGCTTCCCTTTTTGAACATAAAATTTTCCAAAAATTTGGAATTCATTCAGCATCACTTCTCCTGCACAACAGTACCATTCACAATCTACCATATAGCATCCGAATCCTTACCACACATTCGCCCAACTGAATGAAGGTAATAACATGCCAAGGACACATTACCAAATTGCTGATTGTGTTGTGCCCGCTTGAGCTTAGAACCAAGAAGAATCTTGCTGTTGGGAAATCTGAAGCCACTGGTTCTACCTACACTGTTATTGGTAGAGAAACTGGAGAGTATCTGTGTGTAAGTGGTAAACGGAAGAAGGACGAACTGCTTCAATGTTCGATGTGGGAGTAATTTTTGTACGGTAAATTCTTAAGCGTTGCCGCACTGACAACCAAAGTGTAGTCAACTACTACAGTTTGCATAATTTAGTCGCTGCATTATGGGCCATTATTCTGGGACGTGCTCATTCGGGACGACTACCCCCAGCGGTTTCTACTGGCATTGCATGGTGCGTTATACCGTTATACCATTATATTGTTATCCTGTTTCTTTACTCTTCTCCTCTATGAGTACACATAACATGTACTCTTGTACCTACATACCAACACATGCAAACCTCAATGTGAGGAAAAAGAAAATTTATTTGGAAAACGTGTTGACACGTATCAATCCAGCGGCGACGAAATGAAAGGACGACAGCAAAAACTACAATTCTATGTTGTAAGAGTTTGGTACGGTACTTGTCGGTACCTAAACTCATCGTACGGTGTATTTTTTGTATTGGGAAATGTCCTACCATAACTCGTTTTTATGGCGGTTTCCTGTACAGAATAGGAGTTTACCAACGCTTACTTATGTTTAGTTCTAGCTCTTAAGATTCCAAAAAGGAGTCCGTTATTTCAACAAATCTTTTGTGGGACGGTCCCGGTAATCTCATACTTTGTCAGTGAATACAAATTGATAGAAAGGACGACTACGAGTATCTTTTCTACAAAACTACTATTGAAAAGGGAGACGACGACATCGACTTGACGGCAAAGTTGTGATGAGATTCTCAAGGAGACACACTCCTCGGTTGAAAGTTTTCAATCAGAAATCAATTGGAAAACGAGATGAGACGCAAACGCTACTCGCATGGAAGATGAATATTTCGGACGTGGCCTTTTCATGCAAATTGCCAGATGTCAGTTGCCAGTTGGTAGTTGGTAGTTTCTATTTTCTAGGAAATGGAATTATAAAAAATGCATGTGGACATACTAAATGAACTTGTGATAGGAAAAAAGAAAAAGAAAAAGGATATCTTAATACCATAAGCAGATAAGACCAGAGCATGTGTACATCTTGGGATTTGGGAAGAGCCAAATTCTGTTTTAAAAAAACATCGACATACTGACCTTTGGCATTCGTTTTTCTTTCAATTGAGTAAGGTTCGAGTGATTTATTCTTTTCGTAGTTAATTCGTAGTAAATCATATTAATCCAAACCCTGAACTTTCTAATGAATACTCGGAATCCTTAGGGTGTCCATTTTCAGGCAAATGTTTTCGCAATATTTAAGCAATGTATGTACCACAATATTAATCAAATGTCCTCTTTGGAATTCCTCCCAGCACTCGATTTAATTTCATTTATTATCTTCAGTCGAATTTTCAGCTATTTGTGGTTGCCCCTCAGTTATAACTCCGCGAATTTCGGCTTTTCACCACCGTCATTCACCATATGAAGAAGTCGCCGCATGGACCAGGAATAGTGCTGCTTATTAGATTCAGTTATTACAGCAAGTAGGTATCATCAATATGACTATAGAGACAACATAACCCGTGACAATTACATCCACCAGCACTGCCTCCAATAGCACAGGTACCATGAACCGTCCCAAGCAGTTAAGGCGGCAGTCACCACTAATTCAAATCTGATCTGTTCACAAATTGACCTCCACCCAGTGTCGTACATATTTCAGCCAAGATCAAGTCTTTACATTAGCATATAGGACCTGTGGCCAGTATAAGTATATCATCAATTTTTAGCACCATCCCGATGGTAACGTATACTTATTTAAATGTTGTTCGAGATAAAAAACAAAAGACACGACCTTTATTTCATAAAGTTTAATTACGACTGATTTCAAGTTATATAATTTGCAAATACAATGGTTATGTTTCAATTTCAGTTCATGTTTATATAAAACAACTAGAGGAAAAGAGAAGGCAAAATGGTTCATGTAATATAGAGGTTTTACTATATATAATACAAACATATTTGTAAGTGTAAAGAGAAGTACAGATTTGAATATATTATGTATCAATAAGCTAATACTAACACTTGCCCTCAAAACTATACGTATCTTTTAGATATTTATAAATCAAATAAGACCTAATTTATTAACAAAATTATAATGCTTTGATTTCATAAGATTTTTGGTGAGAATATCTGCAACCATCTCACCAGTAGGGATATATTTCACTGCGATAACTTTCTTTTCTGACAGGTCATGGACGTGGTGAAATTTAATGTCAATGTGTTTCGTCCGTGAGTGGTGCACAGGGTTTTTGACGATTTGTTGTGCACTCAAATTATCACCAAAAAGTTCTATTGGGCCTCTTACTAAGTTTGAAAAACCCAAGTCATTTAAAAGAGTCTTCCAGTGGGTGACTTCCTTCGCAGCTGATGATAGGGCAACATATTCGGCCTCAGTGCTGCTGAGTGCAACCGACTTTTGCTTGCGACTTTCCCAATTGATAGCTGCACCCGCCAAGAAAACCACATATCCAGTGAAAGATTTTCTATCGGCGCAACTGCCAGCCCAGTCGGCATCTGCGAATGCCTGGAGTCTCTTCCCACTCTGAAAATACGCCAATTTCAAATTTAAAGTAGTTTTCAAGTACCTTACAATGTGTTTTGCAGCATTCAGGTGCTCCACGTGTGGATTGATATTGAATTGTGCAAGCTTGCTCACTGAATGCATAATGTCGGGCCGCGTTGAAACGCTCAAATTCATTAATGAGCCGATGATCGACTGGTACTGCTTCGGATCGACCTTATTACAGTTGGTGCAGTCCACACATTTTTTAAATTTGCTGCCAGGATCCAAAGGAGTACTGCAGGACCTGCACTCTTCCATGCCCATATCGAGGAGTAAGTTTTTGATGAAGTGCTTCGACGAAGTGCTTCGACGAAATTTGTATGGAGTTTCCTTTTCGGCTGATTTCCATTCCTAGAAAATGTTCGGCTGGACCTTTATCCACGATATCAAATTGTAGACTGATCAGATTTTTTATTTTTCCCAGTTTTTCCAGACTCGAACACGCCAGCAAGATGTCGTCAACATACACTGCTACAATGTTTACAGATTTCCCCTCGTTCATCGTATATACGCATGAGTCTCCGTTACACCTCAAATATCCGATTCGCCTTAAAGCACTGTCTATTTCGCTGTTCCACTCCCGTCCAGACTGTTTTAACCCATATATAGTTTTTCTCAACTTACACACCAAATTAGGATTTTTCTTGTCGATGAAGCCTTCTGGCTGCTGCATATAAACCTACTCTTGGAGCACTCCGTTGAGGTAAGCTGAAGTCACGTCTAACTGATGGACGAATAGATTCAGCTCTGCTGATAATGCTAAAATTAGCCGAATGGATGAGTAGCGGACGACTGGAGAAAATGTCTCCCTGTAGTCAACGCCAAATTTCTGGCTGCATCCTTTTGCCACCAATCTAGATTTGTATCGCTCCACTCCTCCATGCTGATTTCGTTTGATATTAAACACCCACTTCGACTTGATTGCTCTACGATTACTAGGTAGAGCAGTTAGCTCCCATGTGTCATTTGACATTAGTCCCTCGTACTCCGCCTTCATAGAAAGTAGCCATTTATCACCATCCTCGCGATCTAAGGCCTCCTGAACTGTAGTTGGATTAGAAAGCCTTTTCTCACAATAAAATAACGTATTTTCCATGCGTGGGCGTAAACGTTGCTCCCACCATTTATTTTCTGCTCCAGAATTCGCATCACCATCTTCACTATAGTTTTCTTTACAAACAGCGACAGACATACGAGTATTATTATCACCAGGTTCATCAACAGCATTGACATCCTCCACAACAGCGGCAGCACCTCCCCCTTCAGCATCAGTAAACGTTTCATCATCACTTATCTCATCGTCACGCATCTCGGTATTACAAAAACGCATATCACTTACTTCGGTTTTAATGGTAGACATTTCGCGCGCTTGGTTTTTGTCTTGACTTGATCGATCGGGTTTTAAAATATTAACATCACTAAAATTTTTGCAACGACTCTTACCAATTTCTTCAAGGAACTCGATGTCATGGCTTTTACAAATTTTTCCCGCTTTTGGTTCATAAACACGGTACGCCTTAGACTCAGACGAATAACCAACCATAATACACTCGGTTGACTTTGCTCTGAACTTGGATTTTCCAGGGCGTTTGTCAAGCATAAATGCCTTGCATCCAAAGATCTTGAAATGGGAAACAGCAGGCTTTTTGCCACACCAGGCTTCGTAGGGCGTCGCATCACATAATGTCTTAGTAGGGCACCGATTCCGGATGTAAACTGCTGTATTGACTGCCTCAGCCCAGAGATATTCAGGAACGTTTGCATGGAGCATCATGCACCTAGCCATTTCAACAACAGTTCTGTTGGCACGCTCCGCCACCCCGTTTTGCTGAGGAGTGTATTGCACAGTCAGTTGACGTTTGATTCCAGCTGCTTCCAGAAAACTACTAAATTCGCCGCTTAAATACTCGCTACCGTTATCGGTTCTAATTGATTTTATTTTTTGTGAAGTTTCTAATTCAACCGAGGATTTAAAGCGTTTAAATGCATCGAACACTTCACTCTTTTGTTTCAAGAAATACACGAACATTTTCCTGCTATAGTCGTCAACAAACAATACAAAGTACCGCGCACCACCGATTGATTTAATCCGCATCGGGCCGCAAATGTCGCTATGTATCAATTCGAGAACACTATTGCTGCGATATGATAACCACTTTGGAAATGGTATGCACGTCATTTTTCCCTTCAAACACGTTTCACATTTAAATCCATCGCTCACAAAACTTTTGATGTCGATTCCTCTGACCAAGTTATTCTTTAATAAAAAAACTTAAATTTTTAGCATTTAAATGACCGAACCGCTCATGCCATTTAATAAACGAATTGTTCTGCGCGTCCAAATTTAAGAGTTTCTCACCGGCTTGGAACACAAATAAATTCCCCAATTTGTTTGCTTGCAATATCACTGTTCCGTCTTTATTTTTTATTAGGGCACTTTTTTCATTTAAAATAACATGATTCTCATTTTCGGTAGCTTTACTTAGGGAAAAAAATTCGTTTTTAAACTTTCAACATAAAGCACATCACGGAGTTTAATTTCGCACTTATTTGTTTTGATTATTACTTCGCCAATCCCATTAGACTGTATAAAGTTGTCAGCTGCTAGCTCGATGTTTTCTCGATGTTTCTGCAGGTTTGAGAAAAGCGATTTGTTGCAACACATATGGCATGTAGATCCACTATCGAGTACCCACATGTTCTTGGTAAGTGCTGATACATTTGTTCCATTGAGCACAGCAAACGAAGTTGTTATTTTGTTGCCCGCAACTTTTGCTGCTGAAACATTCGTACGGCACTCTGAGGCGATGTGGCCTTTTCTACCACACTTAAAGCGCTTACCGGTAAATCCTCTTTTCTGTGGCTTATTCCGTTGCTTGGAAAAGAACGCTACCTCGGATGATGTCATTGGTTCGATCTCTCGTGCGATGTCTCTCTCTCGTCTCCTCCCTTCTTCTAGCAGCTTTGTCTTCAACGCGCTTATTTTCGGCAGGTCATCTCTTGATTCGATGGCTATAACAAAATTCTCGTAACTTTTGGGAAGACTTGACAATATTAAAATGGCTAGCAACTCATCTTGCAGTTTAATGTCAATTTCTGTTAATTTTTCGAAGATTTTGAAAAAATTATTCAGATGGATTGACATTGACATACTTTCTGCCATTTTGAGATTGAGTAGCTGCTTGAATAAAGTGACCTTCCTTGCAGGATCACTCGGACGGTGAATTTCTTGGAGTTTTTTCCAAGCATCAGATGAAGTCTTGCACTGCTTTATATGTAAAATTTGAGATGATTTCACGGATAGCAGAATCATTGCCAGAGCTTTTTCATCTTTCGCAGACCACGCGCTAATCGCGTTTTCATCTGCTGTTGGTTTAGCCTTTGCACCCGACACGTATGCCCATAACTCGCAATGAACTAAGACCGACCGCATTTGAACAGTCCACCCGTCGTAATTTTCGCCGTCGAGCTTTTCGATTTGGTATAAGCCAGAACTCATCTTAGTGCTATTTTTTACTTAAAGTATATATTTAAAAACCTTGAAAAAAAATTCGCGCGCCTTGGCCCATAACCTTTGTTCGAGACAAAAAACAAAAGACACGACCTTGACTTCATAAAGTTTAATTGCGACTGATTTCAAGTTATATAATTTGCAAATACAATGGTTATGTTTCAATTTCAGTTCATGTTTATATAAAACAACTAGAGGAAAAGAGAAGGCAAAGTGGTTCATGTAATATAGAGGTTTTACTATATATAATACAAACATATTTGTAAGTGTAAAGAGAAGTACAGATTTGAATATATTATGTATCGATAAGCTAATACTAACAAATGTGCTGAACGACGGCAATACGGTTTACGGCGGCAGGTTGAATAACAAGCAGTCGCTGCCTTCGATTAATAAGGCTACACTCCAACTCTGTTTTAGGATTAAACAGAGTTTAGTAGACAAACGGATCAGCTGTCATCGGCCGCCTTTAACTACAGCAATCTGAAGAAAAAACAAGCGGTTGAGGAAATTCTCAAGATTCTCTTCAATCTCCTCCAATTCAGCCGGATAATGTGGATGACATTACTAATGGGCTTCGCATTTAGTTCGGATCGGACGTTCAAAGCAGATAATGCGCAGCAGAACTTCTTCTATATGTTTAACTACGAGTGAGAACGTTTTTCGTGACTCTTGCAGTTGTTCCGGGTTTTAGCAACCGCACCTTGTGGAAGGTGCAAAGGTAGTGGTCCGAGTCGAGTTCGCACATCCATAATACTGGAGGTGTGTCTTGCATTGACCGCAATGTTGTCAAACTGATTGATTGTTGCGTTCTCAAAGTCCCCTTGTGAATATCGAGAATTGGGAACCGCGTACCAGCTACGAAACGTTTCGCCCCGCCGCAAAGTCGATTAGCCTGAATCTTTTACCGAAGGTGGTATCGTGGAGGGTATATATACTTTCCGACAGTACTATAAAGGGTGCGCTCTCTTCCTAGCTTTGCACTAAAATCGCCGAGAACAATTTTAATGTCATAGATAGGGCATTGCTTGTCGTCCGTGCGGCATCGGATAAAGAATAGTGCCGCAGTGCGTCCCAGATTGTCGTAAGAGGCGACTAAATGGGACACCAATCATATACAGGCAACTATGACATCAAAAATGAGCCTGTGACACTTTAACACCTTAAAACTTTCCCACAAGTTTGTATGCAATTAGTGGGTTCCCACGTCTGGAGACTACCGGTGAGGTAAAAGAACAGTCAATCAATTCGAAATGAGCATACAAGTGTCAAACCACTCAAACTTTAGATAC
Source organism: Volucella inflata (assembly GCA_928272305.1). Lineage (NCBI taxonomy): Eukaryota > Metazoa > Arthropoda > Insecta > Diptera > Syrphidae > Volucella > Volucella inflata. The sequence goes on along the minus strand of OV743716.1, from coordinate 229,271,006 downwards.
ACTTCATGGAAATGATCGCAATTAATGGCACTACCCTGCTGGGCACCACGATTGCAACGCACTCGGGTGATCCCAGAGCAAGCAGAAGTGCTTGTGTCAGAGCCCGACGGATTCCGGGGGCGGGCAAAATGAAGTTTCCAAAATATTTTCCTAAACTTCGGTTTGCAAGTTGGAACGTCGGATCGATGACCTCAAAAAGTTTAGAACTGGAAGCGATTATGCGTCGCAGAACTCTATAAATCCTGTGCGTACAGGAAACGAAGTGGTGTAATACAGGAAATAAAGCGCGTTTTCTAGATTTAAAAATGAAGGCATTTAAGATGTTCTACTATGGAACGGTCAATGGACGAAACGGTGTTGGAATCGTTGTTGCAGCGGATCTTCTAAACAACATCGTTGGTATCTTGAAAATAAGCGACCGCTTGATGAGTGTTAAACTCGTCATACACAATGAAACGTGGAACATTGTTAGCGCGTACGCCCCACAAAATGGATGCGACCAATCGGAAAAAGATAAATTTTGGTCAGAGTTCGGTAATTTGCTTATAAATATACCTATCGATGAGATGCTCTTCGTAGGCGGAGATTTAAATGCCCACGTCTGAGAAACAAATGTTGATTATGAGGACTGCCACGGCGGTAAAGGCTTTGGAACCAGACATTCGGCTGGCGAAGACATCCTTGTAGCGTGTAGGGCTTACGGCTTAACCGTCTTAAATACAATGTTTATTAAACATCAACGACATCTTATCACCTATAGCAGCGGAGGCCACGAAACGCAAATAGATTATCACCTCTGCAAAATGTCGATGAGAAACCGTGTTAAGGACTGTAAAGTAATACTTGGAGAATCGCTAGTAAGCCAACACCGTCTGCTCATTACAGAATTTTTCACAGCGGAACCACCGAAAAAACGGGCATCGTTTAGAAAGCCAAACATCCGGTGGTATAATCTATCGAAGAAACTAGGCGCAAGATTTATCGCACTGGCTAAAGAAGTACTTCACAATATAAACGGTATCGCAGACTCACTTAGCCCGCAAGAAATGTGGAACAGCATGCACGAGGAATGCATAACACTCGCAAAGTCCCATCTGGGGACTATATCGAAATACCATCACGTTGACAAAGAAGCATGGTAATGGAATGACTAAGCCAAACGCGCTGTGGCCGACAAGAAGATTGCATTACAAGCGTGGACAAAATGCGATCGTAGCGACGATATCGAAAAAGCTCGACTGGCTCTTGAATACGAGCGCCTTAAAAAGATCGCAAAGAAAGTCCTGGCTCGAACTCGAGCGGCAGAAGCGGAAAACCTGTACCAGGAGTTGGAACAAATATCCTCACGATCGGAAGATAGAAGACAAGCTATACAAGACGTTCCAGAAGTTCAAACGTCGCTCGCTGCTCAGAGGCGAAAAAATTCGATGGAAATAACCTCGCCGAAATACATAAAAAATGCAGACGGTCGCTTATTAACAAATGAAAAGGAAATCTGTGATCGGTGGCTTGAATACTGCAAGGAGCTGCTTAACAAACAGTTTCCACGTGATATCGTGCCGACAGCTGGTCTATTCGAGGAGGATGTTTCGGACTTTTCAATCGAAGAAATAAGTACAGCAATTGGAAAAATGAAGCGGAGGAAAGCGGCGGGACCAGACAGCATTCCATCAGAGTGTTGGTCGAAGATGGAGGGAATCGGCAGCGTTTGCCTCTCGAAACTTTTAAATAAATTAAAATGCGGACAACTGATGCCGAATCAATGGAGAAGTAGCTTCTTGGTTCCATTATACAAAGGAAAAGGCGATACTCGAGAATGCAACAACTACCGTTCAATCAAGCTTATGTCACACACAATGAAAATCGTCGAAAGAGTCTTAAACGAACGTCTTCGGCAAATAATTAAGCTCGATAATAGCCAGTGTGGATTTGTTGAAGGAAGATCGACGGTGGACGCTATCCAAAGCCTACGAATAATAATGGAAAAGCACCGAGATTCGTCTAAGGATTTACACATGGTATTTATCGACCTCGAGAAAGCATTCGATCGAGTGCCCAGGTATCTCATATGGGTCGCGCTGAGGTCTCAAAACGTACCGGAAACGTATGTTAGAATAATACAAGACATGTACGGAAACGTGAAAACTGCGGTTAAAAGCTCTGCTGGACTAACGAGAGAATTTCCAGTTAATGTCGGAGTGCATCAAGGAAGCGTACTTAACCCTTTCCTCTTTAACGTAGTATTCGACTATCTTTTAAAAGACTGCATGCGCGAAGCAAATGTAACGCAAATTCTCTTCGCTGACGACGCAGTTATACTTAGCGATAACGTCGAAGATTTACAGAACGCCTTAGATTCATGGAGAAATGCGCTAGAGGGAAACGGGTTTAAAATAAGTCGTTCAAAGACGGAGCATTTGACGTGCCCATTTACGCATCCGTTGCGACCTGTTCCGGATATACTCGTAATGTTAAACGGAATAGTTCTTCCGAAAAGCACTATCTTTAAGTACCTAGGATCAATCGTTAACATGGAAGCGAAATGTGACGACGACGTAAACCACAGAGTGAGTGTGGGATGGATGAAATTGCGGGAAAATTCGGGAATCTTTTGCGACCGAAAATTTCCACTTAAATTAAAGGGGAAACTCTACACCACGGTTGTTAGACCAGCTTTTATGTACGGTTCACAGTGCTGGACAATGTACGAAGCGTTTAAAAACAAAATGACGGAAAAAGAATTCCTGGATTTCTCAGATGGCAAATGCGCAACAACGCCTGGGGCTTACCACTGAAGCAATCCAGGACCGAGCATTATGTAGACGCGTTCTGCGGTCTGCGACATTAGCCAACCCCATAAGCGGAGCAGCAGCGATGCAGTAAAAATTGGAAACCCGTTACGCATAAGTTCGTATAACGAGGAAAGGGTTAATAAAAGGATAAGAAGAAGATAGGGCATTGCTTCTAGGTCTTGTTCAATAGCTCATAGAAGGTATCTTTAGTGTCGCATCTCCATTTTGTGTGGACGTGTGTGCTTATAAGGTTGATGTTGGCAAATTTAACCTTATTACGGATTGCTATTGTACAAGGCGCTCGATCAAATGCCGAAACCTCAATACTTCTTGTTTAAGTTTACCTTAAAATACGTGCAGCTCTTGCCATCGATAACAATCGCCGTAGTAGATATCGCAGTTTTTATTCTCTTTTTGTTCGGCGAATTCAATTGCATTTCTTGAAGGACGGTGATGTTTGCTTGGCAGCAGGTGGGTGGCCGTGGCTCAGGTGGTAGTGAACTGACTTCCGGTTTTCCAATCCCAGCCGTGCCCGGTAAGTAATCAAGTAAGATGTGTAGTTGACTAGAAAAAAAACAACAAGCCAGCTCTCACTAACAACATAGTCTTTTCCCATTAAATGTTGGATGTCACTCATCTGAGCCACTGAGCTCAAACATCATTCTTCACTCTCTGTCCAATTTTCCATAACACTTAACACATGCTGAAGCATTATAAGTGTACTCATACCCACTTGAGTGTTAAGTTTTTTTTTTGGTCTTTGTAAAAATCTAGCGCATCTGCTAGTTATTTGGCTGCACGTGGCCTATTAAAGGACCTATCATTCCACGTGCAGTTCCAAATTTCATTCTATCTGGGGAATTTGTCCCAAATTATAAGTTTAAGAAGTCGAATCTGGATGGACATCGACCAGTACCCGATGGTTACCAAGTGAAGGTGAAATAAGCACAATCGATGAGTAGAAACAGTCGCAACACTGGGTGGCGCCAGGTTGACACCTACCCTGTTTCTATATAACACAACCACCCTCCATATACATCATGGGATGTATAACAGTCGTATTTTTAAATCATTTGGGATTGTTATGTTTTGTAAATCTAAGTGAATAAAAAAAATGATCCGTATGCTTAGCTTCTTCAACACCGTCGTGCTTTTTCACGTGTGCACGAGCTATGCGTCATCCCACAAACTGGTTGCTAGGTAAGTTGAATTCGAAAGCTTTGGAATTTAGAAAAAGAAAGAAAAGTGGGCGTTAGAGTCAAAGTTATTGAAAAAAAAGCGAACTTAATGGAATAACGTTGACTTGACTTATAGTTTTTCCACGGCAGTGAAACCCTTCGTCTGAATAGAGAGTGAGATGAAACGAGAAAGAACTTTGCTAGTGGAAACTGCAGCTTAAGCCAGTGACCTAGGACAAGATGAAAGAAGTGCCACACAATACCAGCTATTACCACTTTCGTCAAGGAGCCATAGCAATGTGTAGGGTATTAGAGAGATGTTCTACCAAATATAACAATGTTTACATAATACTTAGGCCAGCCTGTTTACCTTGAATGGCACGCTTCGTAATGATGATGTTCTCTTTGTAGTACCAAGAGCATCATTCACATGTCTTCAATGCTGTCATGGATCTACACTATAGATTGCTTTGGAGATTTAGATAGTTCCGAGTCCTCAGAACAAGATATTGAGTAACGAGGCATGGTAATACGAGCCTAGGCCAGAGGCCCTTCTGCACTGCAATTAATTTGATCTGTTCTGCACATTTTTTTCCATAAGTTGTACTATATTTCTGTTAGAAAGGGCTACACCTTCACACCCTCCTCTTGGAGAACACATTTTGTCTAAGAATATTTGTAAGTGCTCCATTGAGTTCTCAGATTCATAGGAAAATCTTCATGCGCTAGTGAAGATTATTACCACTCTGTAAGTGTGTATTATTATTGAACACGGAAAGTGACTTATTCGTGCTCCGTGGGTCCAATTGATCTAGCGCTTAAGATTCAGCAAAGATACTCGTAGTTTCTAGCTTGTTTAGTTTATCTAAGTTGAAGTAGTTCGTGCGATGTTTTGTTTTGGATTTCAGGATTTGCATTAGGACATTTACTTAAACGGGCTTCTAAGTGGAGACTGTTCTGCAGCCTGAGGACAGCCCTTTAGAGTAGTGATATTAAATCTTAGTTGCCCTAGACTTGCCTCTCTGAACTTGCACCTTCGTTCACTTCGTACTCGCCAGGGGTTCTAGATGTTTTACCAGAAAGTAATACTCCTGCGTTAGTGAACGTTAGTGAAATGTAGCCTGTTCTAGTAGACAGCCAGCAACAATTGCAAGTTCCAGCTTCGATTCCATTACATCAATTAGAATATTGTCAACTGAGATAAGAGCCTCACAATACGAGAGATACAGGGTGTTAGACTGTCAGTCCTCAATCCGCTGGGCAATAAGACTGTTGCTGTCAAGTTGCTGATGGAAAAAGTTTGACAAGTTCTCGTTTTTCTCTGCAGCGTCAACTTGTGTGCCTCTTGTTTCACTGCATGCTGTTTCCGACTCTTCAAATCGGGGGTTTCTATTTGGATGACACATCAGTCAAAGAATTCCTTATGGCTTGTTGACAATGTCGCCACATGTATTTTGCCTTGATCTGGCAGTGTACAACTTTTCTTTTGAAGGGTTCTTCCATTCTGTCATCCGGAATATTACCTTTCGTACCTTTGCTTCAGCAATGTTGTGGTTCGAATCGATTGTGATGTCTTAAAACATTCGGGCATCCAAATTACAATTGTAGAACTGTGCCTTGTTTTCATAGAAATTAAATCAATTTGCCTGGCGGTATGTTGAGCTTTGCAGGCTGGTTTTGTGCCAATTACACAAATCAGTTCGCTTTTTTTGTCCTTGTTCACACCTTCTTCATAACAAGAAACGCATCTTCTTCGACTTTTTTGCTGCTGTGGTAATTGATGTGGATTATTTGATCGAACCCGTTTCAATGTTGTGGAAGAGCATGGGCGTTTTTCCGTAAAGGATGACTTATCAGAGTCACCGCGAACTGTTGACAAAAGCTCATGTGATACTGTCGTTTTCGGATTCCTAGGCCGATTATTCATATACTCGTACGGTTTAGTTAGCGACATGCCGAGTTCGCAAAGAAAGTTTTTTCTCTTCGGACCAGTTTGAATTGTTTGTTGATTTTTTTTAAATATTCAATAATAATATAGGCGTTAAGGGCGGAAATACCTATGATATTCGCAAAAACCGCAATCGGCCAACGACAAGTTTTGCGTCTGCAGCTGTAGCATGACAGTATCTTATCAACGGTGCCAACACCTACTTTTGTTGAATTACAATACGCTATTATATTCGGCAGCTTCTTCGGCTCCGGGCCTAATTCCGCATTTGTGTGAAAAGTGCTCTGAGTAACAGTGCATTTGTTCTTTCGGCCAACATAAGAAGACACTAATGCGGTGTCTTCTGTAAACGCAAAAGTTGATTTATATAAAGGTAGCCGCTTGCAATCTAATAATTCAGGTGGAATGCTTTTTCTATTTTTCCGCATTATACCAACCATCGTTAAACCTCTATTGACTAACTCTTTGTCAGGTTCTTAAGGTAAAAAAAATTGTCCATCGGGACGTTGTGACCTTTCAACCCCGAATTTGCTCCGGTCTAGTTATGCCGGGTTTTTTTCCAAGGTAAGGTTGAACCCAAAATTTGAGTCCATATTTTTTGGGCTCATCAACAGTAACACATTCATGTGGATTGTTATAAATCCACAATTTGTCCCATAAATCGCGAATCGAGGAAAATTCATCGGTAACACATCGGTTTTGCCTTCTGCTCAGCACTTTGTCAAAACGAAGAACTCTGTCCATATTTGATCGCTCGAAACATCGGTCTTCCAAATTTTTCGTCAAACAAATCCGCCACCGCTTCATTCTTTAATCTAAGACTTTGAATACGTAGTCATTCCCACTTAAGTTGCCATTGACACACATACCGGGAATGGAAAGTTTTTTGGTTTGGTTTTGGGTTTTTGCAAGTGCAATTCATGGATAATGGCTGGGTATTTGAATTTCCCCTTAGCGACAGCATTGTGTTTTGGAAGCATTAAATTCCACTCTGTTGATAGTTCCCCATTTGGTTATGCTGTTAATATCGGAATTTAATGAGCTTTACATACGCTGCCCCTCCCGATCTACAGCCGAAGAACAGGACCGTGATTTCGGAAACGAATATGAGAAGCAAGGATTACTGTATTGGATTAGAAGTAGCAGACAAGAGATCATTGATGAAAATTAAAAAGAGTATCGGAGATAAAACAGAGCCCTGGGGCACACCAGCATTTATTTTGTGAATATCAGACAACTTGAATTGAACGTTCCGTAAGGTAATTTCTAATCCATTTTCGACAAAAGAGCGTGATGCTAAACTCTGTGAAATGCCTTAGCAATATCAAGTGCCACTATCTTATCAGTAGACCTGTGGTAGCGAAAACTCTACGGTTGGTCATAAGGAAGTTTTCGTGTTTTCGAGATATTTCATAAGCTAATGGTTTATCACTGTGTCCATGACCTTGGAAAGAAGGAACCTAAGTGCAATTGGTCTGTAAGAGGAGAGAGAAGAATATTCGCCCTTATAGTGGATGTGCTTGAAAATTCTGTTTTTCATCTGCTCGGAAACCGTCCTAAAGAGATAGATTAATGAAAAAGCTTACGCAGCGGTCTTGTCAGCATAGAACACCTTCAGAAGAGGGGGAGGTATACCAATACCATCTGGACCAGCGGAATGTTAAGATCGTTAAGCACTCTTGCTTGCGAAAGCGGATTTGTCCCATTAAATATTGGAAGCAGTCAAGTGTAGGCGGAGACATAGCACAGTTTAGGAGTGTTTTGATTTTGACGAACGACCAAAAATTGTTACTCCCTTTGGGACACTGTAGTATTTTTTGCCTCAGTTTTTGGTTGTATAGAAATTTCACACACTTAAGAAAGGCGTTGCAATCATTCCTGGCTCGTTTGAATTTTTTCCGGTTTTCCTCTGTGGGGTTGGTCTTCTAGGACCGAAAAAACATTTCTCTCAACCTGACAGCCTCTTTACAGCTCGAGTCGTACTACGCCTTTTCCTCTGGTCTTATAGTCTTTATCCTGTGAAGGATAAAGGATCTCATTCCAAAGAGAATAGTGTCTGTGATCAGATCAGCAGGGGCATCCACTTCGTTATCGAGGAAACATAACGAGCAGTTAAAAATCCTAAAGAAGGTGTTAAGTCCGCTGCAACTGGCTTTCTCGTATTGCCTCGTTTTTTTAGCAATTTTTTTTCTAACTGTGTGGCCAATGTACGAGAATTCAGCTGATAAAACACAACGGTCCGAAGAGCCTTAAGGTGAGAGCACATGAACAGTGTACTTTTCAGGGTGAGAGGTTAGAAAAAAGTCCAGGGTGTTGGCGGTATGACTATCAACGTCTGGGATTCGCGTGGGCTCATTTACAAGCTGGGTCAAGTTGTTTTCCGCAGCGAATATCTCAACACACCGTCCTTCGGGTGTTGTCTGTCCAGAATGTCGAAGCCACCCAAAATTGTGTATAATGAAATCGCCCGTAATAACGATTTCAGTATTAGGATATGGAGTCGGACAGCGCATCAAACTCCTTAAATGTCGAGTTGCTGTCCAGTTTGGGGCTTCTGTAAGTAAAGCAGTAGTGGATAACTTGCTTGCGGAGATGGAATTTTAACCATACGACATTGAATTCCGGATTGGAACAGGGACTGCATTGTGGTGCAGTTTGGTAAGCTATATCACTACGCACGTAAATGTCGAGACCACGATGAGAAAAGAATAATGGCACTAGTTCGTAGCAAGGTAATTTCAAATCAGATCTACCTGTGTTTCACTTAGTGGCAAAACAGCTGGCCTGTATTTACAGACGTGTTCGTACGTAGAAAAGTAATTATTTTTCAGCCCGCGAATATTAGCTAAATTCCCGAGCCATTACAAGAAATTCTACCCACAAGGACGTTAAAAGTGTATTTGTAAAAAACATTTAAAAGTATTTCGTAAAAAGACGGCTAACATTACTTTTTTATTGCAAAACAGCATTTTCAACAAAGTTAAGAAGTTTTGCCATATTGCTGATATTTATCGTTCTTCCGATATGTGCCGATATAGTGCAGATATGGGAAGAATTCTACCCAAAGGTCATCTACGGTTAATATAGCTGAGGGTAATATTCTTAATGTCTGTAGGACCTTTTTCATAAACCCTGACAAGAAGCTGTTTCAAATGCAAAGTTGAATGCCAAGTCCTTCAGAGAATAGTAGCAGTTGTCCAATATTCATATTTGATGACTGCATTTCGTTTGCTCCTTCTTCTATATCTCAATTGAGGTCGTCACATATTCCATTGGCATCTCTTCTATCATGCGAGATCCTCCAGTTAAACGTTTGTATCGTATCTAACACAATATGTATATTTCTAGGGTTTAATTGGTTGTATGACCAAACAAGTCACCTTTGGAAACTATTGGGTCTATAACTTAATTCGTGCGGTTTGCTTAGAGATGGCGTAACTTGTATTATTCCATTGAAACATGCGTTGGAAAGCTACTGTCATTGTACGTCATTTCAGTATATGTCATTCATTTGAAGCGTAAACAACAATAATTTTTTTTCACTCAAATATGGCGAACTTTGTGCCTGAAAAAGTGTTCTTCATGCTGCCGAAAGTCATCGTATTTTGGTGGAAGTTTATGGTGAATATGCGCTAGCTGAGCGAACATGCCAAAAGTGGTTTGCACGATTTAAAAGAGGTGATTTTGGCTTGAAAGACGATGAACGTCCTGGGCAGCCAAAAAAGTTTGAAGATGAAGAACTGAAAGCATTACTCTATAAAGATTGTTGCCAATCACAAAAAGAGCTCGCAGAATCTTTGGGTGTCACTCAAGCAGCCATTTCAAAACGTTTAAAAGCAGCTGGATATATTCAAAAGCAAGGAAATTGGGTTCCACATGAACTCAAGCCGAGAGACGTCGAAAGGCGGTTTTGCATATCCGAAATGCTGCTGGAACGCCACAAAATGAAGTCATTTTTGTATCGGATTGTTACTGGTGATGAAAAATGGATCCATTACGACAACCCATAGCGCAAAAAATCATATGTGAAACCCGGCCAACCAGCCAAATCAACGGCAAAGCCGAATATCCACGGCGCGAAGGTAATGCTCTGTATTTGGTGGGATCAGATGGGTGTGCTATATTATCAGCTGCTAATATCGGGTGAAACCATCAATGGAGAACGCTACCGAACACAATTAATCCGTTTGAAGAGAGCAGTAGCCGAAAAACGCCCGGAATATGCGACCAGACACGAGGCAATAATTTTCCATCATGACAACGCTCGGCCCCACGTTGCTATTCCGATTAAGAACTATTTGGAAAACAGTGGATGGGAAGTCTTACCCCACCCGCCTTATAGCTCAGACCAGTCCCCTTCTTGCTACCATTTGTTCCGGTCGATGCAGAACGCCCTCACTGAAATACGGTTCACATCAGAACAAAATATCAAAAATTGGCTTGATTCATTCTTGGCTGCCCAGCCGGCGCAGTTCTTTTGGGATGGGATCCACAAATTGCCAGAAAGTTGGGAAAAAGCCATAGCTTCAGATGGGCAATAATTTGAATAATATTATTGTACAAGTTGTTCTTAAATAAACGTTCAAATTTTGAAAAAAAAAAACCGCATGAATTAATTTATATACCCACATATGAAGATCTTCTTCTTATCCTTTTATTAACCCTTTCCTCGTTATACGAACTTATGCGTAACGAGTTTCCCATTTTTACTGCATCGCTGCTGCTCCGCTTAAGGGGTTGGCTAATGTCGCAGACCGCAGAACGCGTCTACATAATGCTCTGTCCTGGATCGCTTCAGTGGTAAGCCCCAGGCGTTGTTGCGCATTTGCCATCTGAGAAATCCAGGAATTCTTTTTCCGACCTCGTTTTCTTACAGTTGGAGTGACCGTAGTCGATAGTGCCTTTTTAACCGGATTTTCCGCAGATCTTCTTTGAACGTGGCAATACCAGCTTATTCTATTCGCCTCAAGCTGTTCGGTTACCGAATTCTTTATATGTAGACTTCCTCTTATACGCGTAGATCTAATGCAATCGCATTTAGTGACTCCACTAGACATCCTTAACATTTTCATTTCCGCTGCCGTCATTTTGTTTTTAAACGCTTCGTACATTGTCCAGCACTGTGAACCGTATATAAGAGCTGGTCTAACAACCGTGGTGTAGAGTTTCCCCTTTAATTTAAGTGGAAATTTTTGGTCGCAAAAGATTGCCGAATTTTCCCGCCATTTCATCTACCCCACCCTCACTCTGTGGTTTACGTCGTCGTCACATTTCGCTTCCATGTTAACGATTGACCCTAAGTACTTAAAGATAGTGCTTTTCGGTAGAACTATTCCGTTCGGGAACAGGTTGCAACGGATGCGCAAATGGGCACGTCAAATGCTCCGTCTTTGAACGACTTATTTTAAACCCGTTTCTCTCTAGCGCATTTCTCCATGAATCTAAGGCGTTTTGTAAATCTTCGACGTTATCGCTAAGTATAACTGCGTCGTCAGCGAAGAGAATTGGCGTTACATTTGCTTCGCGCATGCAGTCTTTTAAAAGATAGTCGAATACTACGTTAAAGAGGAAAGGGCTAAGTACGCTTCCTTGATGCACTCCGACATTAACTGGAAATTCTCTCGTTAGTCCAGCAGAGCTTTTAACCGCAGTTTTTACGTTTCCGTACATGTCTTGTATTATTCTAACATACGTTTCCGGTACGTTTTGAGACCTCAGCGCGGCCCATATGAGATCCCTAGGCACTCGATCGAATGCTTTCTCGAGGTCGATAAATACCATATGTAAATCCTTAGACGAATCTCGGTGCTTTTCCATTACTATTCATAGGCTTTGGATAGCGTCCACCATCGATCTTCCTTCAACAAATCCACACTGGCTATTATCGAGCTTTATTATCTGCCGAAGACGCTCGTTTAAGACTCTTTCGATGATTTTCATTGTGTGTGACATAAGCTTGATTGAACGGTAGTTGTTGCATTCTCGAGTGTCGCCTTTTCCTTTGATTAATGGAACCAAGAAGCTACCTCTGCATTGATTCGGCATAGGTTGTCCCCATTTTAATTTATTTAAAAGTTTCGATAGCCATTCGCTGCCGATCCCCTCCATCTTCGACCAAAACTCTGATGGAATGCTATCTGGTCCCGCCGCTTTCCCCCGCTTCATTTTTCTAATTGATATACTTATTTCTTCGATTGAAAAGTCTGAAACTTCCTCCTCAAATAGACTAGCTGTCGGCACGATATCACGTGGAAACTGTTTGTTAAGCAACTCCTTGCAGTATTCAAGCCACCACCGGTCACAAATTTCCTTTTCATTTGTTATTAAGCGACCGTCTGCGTTTTTGATGTATTTCGGCGAGGTTTTTTTTCGCCTCTGAGCAGCGAGCGACGTTTGAACTTCTTGAACTTCTTGTATAGCTTGTCTTCTATCTGCCGATCGTGAGGATATTTGTTCCAACTCCTGGTACAGGTTTTCCGCTTCTGCCACTCGAGTTCGAGCCAGGACTTTCTTTGCGATCTTTTTAAGGCGCTCGTATTCAAGAGCCAGTCGAGCTTTTTCGATATCGTCGCTCCGATCGCATTTTGTCCACGCTTGTAATGCAATCTTCTTGTCGGCCACAGCGCGTTTGGGTTAGGCATTCCATTACCATGCTTCTTTGTCGACGTGATGGTATCTCGATATAGTCCCAAGAAGGGACTTTGCGAGTGTTATGCATTCCTCGTGCATGCTGTTCCACATTTCTTGCAGGCTAAATGTGTCTGCTATACCATTTATATTTTGAAGTACTTCTTTGGCCAGCGCGGTAAATCTTGCGCCTAGTTCCTTCGATAGATTATACAACCGGATTTTTGGCTTTCCAAACGACGCCCGCATTTTCGGTGGTTCTGCTGTGAAAAATTCCGTAATGAGCAGATGGTGTTAACTTACTAGCCATTCTCCAAGTATTACTTTACAGTCCTTCATTTGTATTTAAGATGGTTAAGCCGTAAGCCCTACACGCTACAAGGATGTCTTCGCCAGCTGAATTTCTGGTTCCAAAGCCTTTACCGCCGTGGCAGTCCTCATAATCAACATTTGTTTCTCCACCTACGAAGAGCATCTCATCGATAGGTATATTTCTAAGCAAATTACCGAACTCTGACCAAAATGTATGTCATTTTGAAACGAAAATTTTGCCGTTTAATTTTTAGAACAAAAAGTTGAACAATTTTCATTGTTCAGCATCGAAACCGGCTACATCTAGACATAGTTATAATTTAGGCTTCAAGTGTTGACCTATTTTTTTTTTGCTTATTTTCATTATAACTGTGTTTTAGTATTTCCTACGTTGAGTTCAATCAGAGAAGTTACCTCCTTCATTAGGACGATTAACAATAATATTAACTGATGCCACTCCAACCGCTTCAGGAAGGCAGATAAAATGATAAAATACGCTTGAACGGTTGGATAATCCAACTCTATTCATTCAGTGGAATACAAAAAACTTTTCCCAGTCGGACTAAGGATTCCTATATTTTTGGAAAATAATAAATACTGTAATTAGCAAAACTCGTATCCTTTCATCTCGGCCAAACGAATGCATCTACTTATATCCAAGCCAAAGTCGGTCAAGTTATCTGTTGAATTTCCCATCCCCCGAATTGACGACCAAATATTTTCCCGCCACCACTTCATAGTTTAGTATTCCCAGCCCCTCTATCATATTTCAACAGTCGCAGTGCTCAAGTCAAAAAAAAACTGTTGCCGTCAGAACTCCGGTTAAATTCACAAAAAATAAAAAAATGAAAAGTTTCACTTCTTAACCGGCTTTTGTTCTTAATGGAGATCCGCGAAATTAATATTTACATAGGACTTGAAAAAATACTCCGAGTACCGTTCGGCGCGGCGCGGCAGCTTTTCATATTCAACAATTTTCACTGTGCAAATCAAATACTAGTGGCACAACTGAAACCTGAAAACTGAAAACTGAAAACTCAAACCTGAACACCGCCCCCCTGGCAACCAATTCCACTGAGCATTAGCTAACTTATTCAATTTAACATTCCCCAACAGGCGGCTAGGCCGGCGAAGCAATCCTTTAAGCACTGTGGATATACACACACATACATATATATATATATATTTTTTTTTTTTTATTCGCTTGCACATTCGGCTACTGTTCGTATTTGTTCGGTGACGGCGGTGGCGGCGGAGTATTTGATTTTTCCATTAATAGTAACTTGCTGTAGAGCCTTCTATTTGTCTGTACGTGTATATCCAGTGAGGAGAGAGAGAGAGCGTGTTGTTTTACAATTGAAGGACGCTTCAGAAGAAGTGGCTTTTAAAGTTCTTCGAATTCCATTTGAGAAGAACTCAGAATCTTGTGGTTTCGAACACAGAGCGAAGCCTACGGTTAAACAATTTACTATGGCTAAATGAAGAAACATTAACCAATCTTCAGAAGGACTTATTTAAATCCTCTCACCAGAAACCCGACTATGAAAGGGATACTTTTGAACTTTCAGGAAAAAACCTTGTAAATCACAGTACCAGGGTGGTGACGGCGGTTACTCCTACTAGTAGCTCCCTCAGACCCAAAGGGTAGTTTTCACAAATCACTGATTCACCATTGTACTTACTACACCAAGGTGGCTATCACTGAGTTTTTACTCGTACTCGTATCTCTTTCTTTACATACGAATATGGTGTTTGGTGCTTTGAGCTCGGACCCCATTAGGTAGCCGACTTTAAATTAACTTTGCTCCTGGCTTTGGCTACCGAGCTGCCGAGCTACCGACCTGCCGGAACATAATGTGCAAATGTGGGCATAACTTTCAAATTAACTTTTGCAATCACGGAGCGCTGGGAGTAAGATTGGATTTACTTCAGAGAGAGAGAGAGAGGGGGAAAAGGTAAAAGGATTCGGTTGCGACGTCGACGACCCTTGTTTTCTGGTTCCGATGCGGTGTCACATGGTGGTTTACTCCTTTGAAGTGAATGTTTAATTTAAGGGAAATAATTAAAGATTAAATGTGGAGGACTCTTGGCGATAGGATATGCTTGGGATTTTTATTTTCTATTTTTTTTTCTCAACCCCCTTTCCGAATTCATTTAAGGTTGACGCTTAGACTTGGCCATTACATGGACTGGGACTGTTGACAAATAATTAAAGTGATAAAGGCGAGGTACAATGGCCTTTTGAATGAAGGTAACTTTGCGCTAGACAAATGGGTTTATTTGGATTGTATTTCACACTAATTGTTTGTATTTGTAAATAAAGGCGATGGTAGACAAATGACATTTTGAAAAGGCCTATTTGTGAATTAAAAACGAAGTCAATTACGTAATTCAGAAGACCTTTTTGAGGATCATCTCTGAATCATTTATTTGCTGAGAAGTCGGCAGTACCCCTTTCCCACACAAAGAGCCTTTTAATTGTAGATAGCCAAACTTTCCAAAAATAAGGCCAAATATTTGTAGAATGAAAAAATGTCGTCTGGAAATCTGTCGTCTATATTTAAAATAACTCCGTTTGGATGCTTATATTAGATTGGATTAGATTACGTTAGAGGAGGGAATTAAGTCCTTCTCACTGCGGCCTCAATTGGGCCTATTGTGATAATCTCATAATTAAAGTTCAACCATGATGCCGGATTTGACAATCAATGCCGACAGATCTTTTGGGGAACTGACAGAAATGTCTTCTACTTCGAGGTGTTCTGATTAGGCAGCTGCAGTGGCAGAATATATGTTTTGCTGACTCTTCGCCTTTGTTGCACAATCTACAGATACTATATTGTCTTGTGCTATTCCCACGACCATTAGATGTTTCTTCACTCGACAGTGTCCGGTTAGAAAGCCCATGATGTACCTTATCTTGGAGCCATTTTTTAATACTATTTTTAGCAGTGCTAGTGGGTGGCCATAGAATGGTCTGGGCATCACGAATTGTGACACAGATCCTGTTCTGGCTAATTTATCAGCTTCTTCTTTTCCGTCGTGGTCGCTGTATCCTGGCACCCAAATGCGATGGACTTTGTTTGAGTTGGCTAGCGTTAGCAGTAGCTAAACGCAGTCCCATACTAGCTTGGATCTGATTTCATGTGCCTTGATTGCAAGCAGTGCTGCCTTGCTATCTGAGAGTATGTAGATGTTCTAACTTATGGTTCATCTGTCTAGATTCTCTCGGATGCATAGCTCTATTGCATGAATCTCGGCTTGAAAAACGGAGTTGCTTATTTCTAAGCTTGCGTACAGAGAAGTTCTTGTACTGGATCCGAATACTCCGGCTCCAACTCCTTCATCTGTCTTAGATTCATCCTTGTACTAAACGAGGGAATCTCTGACAAATGAGGGTTTGTTCTCTTCCCAGTTGCAACAGTCTGAGAAGGTTACTTTGAAGTTGTAAGTAATTCCAAGCAGTGCGTTGTTCTTCATTACTTTAACTAGCTTTGAGTGAACTAGTGAACTATCCTCGACTTAGATTCATCTTCAGTGTTGAGCATATAGGCATTTGTTATGTCTTCTTTCATTATGTGGAGATGGAGGTTGAGAATGGCTTTTGAGAACTCAATTGCTTCGCCCATGAGTATGGGGTTTCTTTGTTTTTCCCGCTTTCCCGCAACTATTGTGCTTTTTTTGGGATTGACGCTTATGATGAAGCTTTTTTGCAACTGGCACTAAAGTGTTCTGGCGGACGCAAGCCCGGTTAAAGGGGGAGGGGTGTCTAAGTTGGGACAAGGAAAGTAAATGTCGGTAAAAATAATACCAGTGGTGGAACAGGAAGCGTTGATAGATGCATGGCTAAAAGGGTGCTTATTCGCGAACTTCGATTACAAGCTGCCTTCGACTTAAATATAGCCTTCCTGTAGTTATACGGGTAGACCATGGATGACAGTTTATCCCGTCTACTCGTGAGATTCAATATTGAGAATTTATACATGAAAACAACATCACCAAGTAGGGATGTTTTACAACAACTTATCGATACCAATATGACATCTGCCATTCAGGCGGATTCTTGAAGCATTCCACGAAGATGGAGAACTTTGAGGAGAAGTTATATCTTCTTAGTGATTCCGTCTCTGAAACCAGCTCTCTATGCAATAGTCTCTTATCAGACGAAAAAAGATAAACGTACCTGAAACTTCTGGCAAATTGGCGCAGACTAAGTCCGAGTATGTCATGTTCAAGCCAAAGGAACAACGAAGGCTTAAGAGTGCTCTAAAAAGGGATTGCATATATAGACTTCCTCGTAATTATGCAAAAGAAAAAGTGCCAGAAAAGGATACCGAGGACAACATCCCTCCCCAATCCGAAGCGAAACGAGTTCGCACTGGGCACCTTTCCGTGGACAAACTCTTGTTTGGTAATATAGCGAGATCTGTCAGACTGGAAGTGGTACCAGTCGACCTCGATCGATCAACTCTCACAAATGAAGAAATGATTTAGATACAAGAGCGGATCGTGGATATCACTATCGAACTCCGTGATGAGAAAATATAGCCAAATATGTGCCACTTCCAAGGCCGGCTAGCTTTTAATCGTTTGTGTGGATGCTTTCACTGCAGAGTGGCTGAATAACAACTTTGCTAAACAAGAAGAAAAATTTGGTTTAGAGGTGATGCTTGTCGGGGAGAAAGATCTTCCGAAACCACATGTCATCAGAGGGTTAATTCCACAAAATACCGGGATAGACAGCGACAGAAAACTTTCAATTCTTAATCTCCGAAATAAAGAACTCAACACAAGAACGTGGAAAGTTTTACAAAGATTGAATCATAGGGATATTGCCCATCTGGTTCTTGCGTACTGTTTAAGTCAAACCAATCTTATGCTGAAAAGTTCAGATAAGACGGCCAAGCTGCGGTCCAAACCAGCGACCGTAACCATGACGAGGACGACGTCAGATGGAGCATCAGCTCAGCAGAAGCAGAAGCAATATCCCACCTAGGGAAGCGTCAGCGATACCGCAAGCCCTGCAATGCCAGGCAAGCAACAAATTTGTGCCGGCAAAGAAAACAAGAACGCTTCAGCACCGTACTATGGCCAAAACTAAAAAATCTTTCCACCAAAACTGATTCAGGCCAGACCTAACTGCAGATCGAGCAGGTGGGTGGACAGATAAAAGACAAAACAACAAAAGTCCGAGAGATAGGTAAGATGGTCGCTCACAACAGGGCGCCGGACAACGTATTCTGCACGAAAGAACTATTTGACTATATGCTCCAACTAGAGACAATAGAGACAAGATGTCCGCTTCTATTTCTCGATGCTCTATAGTAACATTTTTACTATGTAGAGAGAGTTTCACTATGTATGTAGTTAAAGTTAAAGAAGCGCGCGTTCGAGGAAACTGAGAGATGCAACTCCAAGAATTCGGAAGTTTACCAAAAGTTAAAAAAAAAACATGCCACTGACACAAACCCCGAACGGAAGCCTGAGGTGAAGAGCAAAGGAACATGTAGTAGAGCAGCAGTCGATGCTGAGAATCTGGAAAGATTACTTCTGTAGACTGTATAGCGGCGATGGCGAAACAAATACCGCTGTCAGGCAGAATGAACCTTTGAACCTGAACTATGATGACCAACAATTCCGTCCACCCGGCCTGGATGGACTGGAGATAACAATATCTAACCTGAAGTCCGACAAAGCTGCTGGAGTGGACGGCCTGACCGCCGAGCTCTTTAAAGCGGCTGGCGATGACTTGGTAAGGAGAATACACAACTCGTCTCTAAAATATTGTTGGGCGAAAGTATGCCTAAGCATGCTTTGTCTGATCCTCAAGAAAGGAGACCCTCTGAACTGCGCCAACTACAGAGGCATCAGTCTTCTCAACATCGCATACAAGATCTTATCTGCTGTTTTGTGTAAACGCCTGAATCCGTTCGTCAATAACCTGATTTGTCCATATCAGTGTGGCCTTAGGCCAGGAAAGTCCATTATCGACCAAATATTCACACTACGGCAGATCTTGGAGAAAACTCATGAGCTTCAGATCGATACCCACCACCTATTTATCGATTTTAAGGCCGCGTATGACAGCATCCATAGAGACGAGCTATACAGAGCTCGTGGCATCCCAGCCAAACTCGTCCATCTGTTTCAGGATGACGGTGGAGAATGCCTTTGATGTCAAAAAAGGATTAAGTTAAGGCGATACGCTGTCATGACATTTCTTTAACATGGTACTTGAAAGAATATTGTAAGACCCACGCCCAAAAATATAATAGACACAATCTTTCAAAAGTTCGCCCATTCGTCGATAAAATGTACGTAATCGGAAGAAAGCAGCGTGATATCAATTGCGCTTTCGCGAATATTGAGACGGAATTGGCGTAAACGGGTTTAGCGATCAACGATGGCAAGACCGAGTACATGCTGTCATGTAAAATTAAGCTCCGATCGAAAAATCTTAGAATCTGCCCCTGAGTGAGAGTAAGGAAGGACCGAGCCTCACAAAACTGGAGGCAACTAGCAACTTAATACCTTGCATGCTGGCTAAAGACGCTTGTTAACTGAGGCCCAGGTGTACCCCGGACTATACAGCCACCTACTGACTTTATTGCACCGAAATGTCTGATTTGCAAATTACCATTCTTTTTTATGAGTTCGGCAAGTCGAATCCAGGCAGACTCCTGCCAGGGATAAAATATTGTAAATTGATATTAAGTCATAGCTACACTACTGAACACAATCCGTGAGACACAACTGGCCGCCCAAATTAAGATGCTGGCACCATGTTTGTAAAACCACTAAAGATATCCTCCGAATTAAAGAGACAATTCAATGCTTCCAGCTTAAGAAACCAAGAGTGATTTAATTCTGTAAGCGATATACTTTCATTAATTGCCAATTACTGTTTCAAGGTCAGGCCTTGGAGATCTGCCAAATTTCACTGTTCCCTTCGGATTAATTGAATTACTTCCAAATCCACTTAAATTCGGAAAAGTCTCTCATAAAATACTGTCCCAATTCTAACATCCAAGCCCCATTGCTCTCACTTTAATTATACGACCACAGCACGTCCCTATCTAAAAAAAAATCCTTTCAATGTTTTTATGGTGCTACAACCGTCTATAGATCCACGAATGTCCCTAATTTCTCCCCACCACACAAACTAATCTCACGTAATTGCAGTTGTATTGTCACAGCCTCATCCACAAAATTTTATTTAATTTATTCTGTTTAAGAAAATTCCACTCGAAAATGTGTTTAATTACATAGCCTCCCTCTGCTGGTGGCGTAACCCCCCCTTTTTTAGTATGTGTGGCCCTAATTAACTTAGCTAAATGCAAGTATTCAGAACGTGAAAAGTTATTGGTATTTACGCATGTAATAGACCCAATAACTGTTAAAACTAGCAGAGCCGTGCGTCGCCGCTGCCGCTGCCATTGCCACTACCATCACCACTACCACTACCGACAGTGACCACCGCAACTAGGGAATACAAAAACCGACTGAAGCTAATTTTCAAATGTCCTTTCACGAATTTTGCTCACCAGAATTGGTATTGACCCAGAGTGGTCAAATAATTAGGCGAGGTTGCTGGGCTACCCCTGCCCCATATCCATAATGGATCATTCATACATACATATGCATGCGAACAATGTCAATTATTTAGCATAGGATTATCTCGAGGAATTTATTCAGTGATTTCGGTTGGAATTCACCATCGGTCTGAATATTTGGCAATATGTATGTTTGGTAGTCTTGCCTGCAGTCCTGAGAGTCCTCATGCGCTATATTGCACCGTTACACCTTTACAAAAATGTGAAACAATTGATTCCGATGCCTGCAGTATTGACATCCCTATTACTTACACCCTAAATTATTCAGGGGTGGTGGAACTGCCGTTTTATTTTTGTGCCACATGGCAGTGTGTAGTTCATGGGATTACTTCGTAAGTAACTTACTCGTACTTGTATGACGTATTGCAAGGACGGTTGTAAGCTTCCACCGCGGCCGCCGCCGCCACCGAATTTATAGGAGTTTGCGTGAGGAAAGTTTTATCACTTTCTGCCAGATTTCCAATTAGGGAAAGTTGCAGTTTGTGCAGTTGGGCTCCCTCTGTGGTAATTATAAGTTAAAGTGATCTATGTAGCAACGTGGCATCGAATTAAGTTACATGCAACCTTCTTCTTTGTTGTAACGTTGAAAATATTCAGAATTTTCCAAACTTTTGTTTCTTCGAGTCGTTTGGGTTTCTTCGCTGGAGGTCTAGCTCCTGTACTACACTCGTATACTCGTATTTGGCCGCCTTTTTTTCGGCTGCTGGGTATGGTAAATTCTGTTAATTTTATGCAAAGCCAGTGTAGTGGTGGAAAAAGTTTGACGTCGATGGGGCGAAAGTGATCCGCTTATAAAAATTTCCTCATGCACATGAACATACTAAGTATTGTACGAGTATAGTGTAGCTACCTACTTAATTTTATGTGACATTTTGATTAACTATCAGAGTGTGGAGTCGGGAGGATTGTGTTCAAAAATGTTTGCATTGAATTTAAGGTGAGGAATTTACGGATTCCTGGCAGACACCTCTTAAGCGATGAATAAAGAAGTGGGAATTTGGAGTATGGGTAAGGCGAGGTATTTGGAGAATTTTGAATTGACTTGAAAAAGGAGTGTGAAGGTTAGGAATTTTGTTTCAGATTTAATCCTAATTAATAAAGAAAGTGCCCTGGAATGCACAAACATGGCGTATTCAAACTGCGCTCTCGAGTATTAATTCTTAATTACTATACTTAACTCAGTTTCCCTTTATAGGGTGTATGGTGAGGCCCCACAGCCCATTGTAGGTCCCTCAACTAAGTAAAAGTATTCCAGTTTCGGCATGGTTAAGCATGCTCCTCACAAGATTTTCGTTTTGCTTTTCGGAGGCAGCCAGATCTACATAAAGTTCGGAGAAAAAATTTTCTTTAATAACTTCAACGACGTAAATATGAGAAAAAAAACACGCCTGAGACATATCAAGCTGAATTTCGAATGAAGAAAGACCCTGACCAAGGCGAAGACGATGCTGATGGAAAACATGCCTACACCACTTTTAAATCAGCGTAAGATACTTTTGTATGTTTATAAAAATTGGGGACTGCCAAGCTGAAAGCTAGTTAAGCATCAATCGACGAGTTGCATTTGGATTGTTCTTGATTGTGGCAATGCCAGCGTAATCCTAATCCTAATTCTCTACATCAGCACACTACAACGTTCACTTGCTGATGTATCTAATTCGGCATAACGAAGATCGGAATTGCAGAGATGATTGAAGCAAACATCAGGAAATGTGAATAACTGATTGCGGATTCATCGCGGAAATTTTATTTTCTTTTGTCACGGTACATGAAAGATAACTAAACGGCGCCAACTATAGAGGCATCATCCCCATCCGTGTGGTATTAGGTAAGGTTAGGTTGAAGTTGTTGTTGGAAGAAAAGACCAACCCACCAAGATCTTTTGGCCAGTTGTAGATAAACCACGTGGATCTGTGATTCTCCTAGTGAAGAAAGCGTTTTGAGCTTTTGACATAGCGTACTAGACTTTAAACATGTGTGTTGCTTAGATCGCTTAAGTCGTTGTAGAAGAAAGTTCGTAAGTGGAGTTTTCTTTGGATATGAACAGTGAAGGAGGGGAATTGCCTCCTCCTCGTCCATCCAGCTTCTACAGAAGTCGGTTGTAAACATGCCGAGTCTTGGTGCATGTTCACCTAAGAGACTTTGTCCAGTTATGGCGCTGAGATGTTTCCTGTTTAGAAGGATCAAGCGCTTAGAGCGATACAGATTCAGCTTAGGCCAGATTTGTTCTGTTCTTCCAAAAACATCCAGCTTTATTTCTTGCTTATGCCTAGCGATTGATATGCCGATGCTATCTTTTCCAGGTTTAATCGGTATAGTGGTACCAATTTTGGCAAGTACTCGTACGTCGGCCCCTCAATTCCTGGGATGTCTCTATGTCCCGGCACCCAGCAAAGGTGAATATTGAACTGCTCTATTACAGATGATTGGCAGTCTAAAACGGTATTTGAGTTAAAACAACAAGAACGGGCTGACTATCGAAAAAGATGCGGGTATCCATTACACATATTTTGTTCAGCCATTACAGGGCTTCCTTAATTCTCATAATTTCCGCCTGGAACACGCTACAGTGATTAGAAAGGCGGAGAGGCTTTGGTTAACCTTATCAATGAAAACACAACCACTAACACCACTGTCAGTCTTTAAACCATCCTACCAAGTTGCTGTAAGGTGTAATGTCAAGTGAAACATAATATCCATCCTACTGCCACCCTCTTCTATGTTTATCTGCAATTCGCTGACCACTATCCTACTCCTTAGATTGATCAGATCCCCGAGTGAGTCATCGACTTTCAGAGTTGGGAGCACAGCTGTGATTGCTGACCTATTGATGTTATTAAAAGCTCCTTCTATGTCCAGGAAAGCGACCATTCTATATTCTTTATAATAAAGCGATCGTTCGATGCTGCTAGTTAATGAACGTAGAGCCGTTTCCACCCATTTTCCTTCATCGTTCTAGAGTTTTCAGTAGAAGAGATGATAGATTTATAGGTCTGAGATCCGTTGGGGAGACATAGGAGCATTTTCCCGTTTTAGGAGTGAAGACTACAATAACTTCTCTCCATGACAGAGAAATGTGAGTTAGTTCGACGCATTAGGTACCTGATGATATCAAGCAGTTGCATGATTATGTCTGAGGACCTTTGTAGCTCGGCGGGTATTATACCGTCCGGCTTAGCTGTGTTGTATGGTTTGAAGTTATGTAGTTTCCAATGCAGTTTGTCTCTGGGGAGCTAAGCCTAATGATCTCCAGGATGTCTTCTGGGGAGGAAAGTTCGACTGGGATCCAGGTCCGGGCTCTAGGTCTGGTAGGGATATCTATCTTAGCCACGACCTCGAGTCTAGTACCTAGCAAAACTTTTCCTAGACCGCATATGGCTATTTTATAGAGATTCAAAGATCTCTGGTCGGCGTAAGCGATAAGCTTGACGTGGCCTTGATGCCAGCTAGCGTTGCTTGTGATAGGAGGTAGTCCGGAGTTTTCCCGCATGATGCCCAAGTAGTCACTCGAGAGCTTTAGCTTGACCAACTGCCACCGATCGCTAGAAATAGATCCGTCGGCGTCGCTTTTGTCGATAAGAGCAATAGTATCTCATCCTTTAAACCTTCACTGAAAAACCTCAGAGATGTGACCTTGGAAGGCACAGGGGTGGTTTTAATTTTGGACCTCTTAAGAACCGGCACTGATTTAGAAGCTTTTCGAGAGTGGACGCCACATCGTTATTCCCAAACGCGTTTAAACTGAATTATACATGCAATGCAATGAGTGATGGAGTGACAACGTCGCCGAATTGACTTACTAGTGTCTTGTGCAAGCACAGCGGTATATGTGGACACTACAAAAAGAGGGCACAAGAAGCGTGCGAGGTATTGAGAAATCGTGCTCTAAGAATGACGTGCAGGAATGCAGACTGTATAACAACGAACAATACCAATGCCCCACCGCCAGGGAGAATTTACCATTAAACTTAGACTTAGGCCAAACGTCCGTCCTCCTTATATATTGTGTGAAATTTTTCGTCGATAACCTAACCATAACCAGTGGACTTCTCAGACCAGGAAAGTCCAAATCGAGCAAATCTTCACACTTTGACAAATGCTGGAAAAAACTCAAATCGATACCCACCGTCTTTTTATCAAGGCTGTATATTACAGCGTCAATAGAGAAGGACTATACCCGTAAGGGCATAGCATCCCTGCCAATGTCGTCGATCTATGCATCGTTAACGACTTAACCGACTTTTTTTTCTATCAACCAACTTTTAGACAAGGTGACGCGCTCTCAGGTGGCTTCTTTAACATCAACATTGAAGGAATTGTGCGGACCCTGACTGCACAATCCGGACACATGAAGAAGAAGTGATTTTTAAGTTTTTTTTTTGATATAGATGACATTGATGACGTTGCGTTTGAGTGGGTGCGTTTGAATATAGGGTGCAACACGCTTCCCTTATAAGCACACACGTCAGAAATTTTGAAGTCCAAGCTGTGCTAAGCCCCGCTTATGTGATTGATGGTCCCGGCAAGGGCTTCATAAGAATGTCCGCTGGCACACTCTCGGTTGGAGTATACTTCAGTTGAACCAATCTCTGCCTCACCAACAGTATAAAGAAATGGTACCTGACTGATATGTGCTTAGTGTATGAGTGGTAAACGGCATTTTCTGCTAGGAACTTAGCGCCTTGGTTGTCAGTTCCAATCGTAGTCTTCATCAAATTGCGTAATCCCATTTGCTCCATGAGATTCCTCAAATACATTGCTTCCTTTGCTGCCTCAGATAGAGCAACAAACTCTACTTCCGTCGTGGATAATGTCACCGATTTTGTTTTTTGCCACGAAATGGCAGCTCGAAGTAGAAATATGTAGCACGAGTATGACTTTCGGTTTGACACATCGTTTGCGAAGTCGGCGTCGAAGTACCCACGTATGCCATATATATCAGACTTGAAGACTAGACCCCAAGTCAGTGTACCTTGCAGGTACCGAAGAATACGTTTTGCTGCTGACCAATGGACATCCGTTAGATACATCAGTGATCCAATAAGTTGACGATATGGCCTACCCGTTGAGGTTATTTGGTCGAGCTTCGTATTGCACAAATTTGCCTTGCATTCAGCTGGTGTGTCAACTGGCTTCAGTTACTAGGTTGGTCAGCCGTGCTTGACCACTTGACACAAAAAAAATGTCGTCGACGTAAGCGATTAAGATGGTGAATTGCCTTTCGTCCACTTTGAAGTACAAACAAGTGTCGTTAGACGATGGCTGCAATCCCATTCCTTGCAAAACGTGATCCAACCTTTCATGCCATTGGCGGGCTGCCTGCCAAAGTCCATACAAGGCCTTTTGAAGCAAGCAAATCTTATTTTCCTGCTCGAGAATATGTAACATCCCTTCCGCTTTCATTTTCATTTCAGGTGGTTCGGTGTCGCTCTCGACTAATTTCTTCAGGGCTTCACGAACATAATCTGGAGGCTCCATAAAGATCTCTTCATTTAGGTTACCATTGAGATATGCTGATACAACATCTCGTTGGTACACGGTTAAGCCTCTGCGTTCAGCTAAGGCCATTAATAACCTAACGCAGACCAACCACCCAACAGGAGCGGAAGTATCGACAAAATCAACTCTTGGCCGCTACGTGAACCCCCTCGCCACAATCCGTGCTTTTCGACAATCTGCGGTGCCATCAGGCTTCATCTTGTTTTTCAGGATGATTTTGCTGGTTACTACTGGACACTTTAACACCTTAAAACTTTCCCACAAGTTTGTATGCAATCAGTGGGTTCCCACATCTGGAGACTACCGGTGGGGTAAAAGAACAGTCAACCAATTCGAAATGAGCATACAAGTGTCAAACCACTCAAACTTTAGATACACTTCACGGAAATGATCGCAATTAATGGCACTACCCCGCTGGGCACCACGATTGCAACGCACTCGGGTGATCCCAGAGCAAGCAGAAGTGCTTGTGTCAGAGCCCAACGGATTCCGGGGGCGGGCAAAATGAAGTTTCCAAAATATTTTCATAAACTTCGGTTTGCAAGTTGGAACGTCGGATCGATGACCTCAAAAAGTTTAGAACTGGAAGCGATTATGCGTCGCAGAACTCTACAAATCCTGTGCGTACAGGAAACGAAGTGGTGTAATACAGGAAATAAAGCGCGTTTTCTAGATTTAAAAACTAAGACATTTAAGATGTTCTACCATGGAACGGTCAATGGACGAAACGGTGTTGGAATCATTGTTGCAGCGGATCTTCTAATAAAACATCGTTGGTGTTTTGAAAATAAGCGACCGCTTGATGAGTGTTAAACTCGTCATACACAATGAAACGTGGAACATTGTTAGCGCGTACGCTCCACAAAATGGATGCGACCAATCGGAAAAAGATAAATTTTGGTCAGAGTTCGGTAATTTGCTTAGAAATACACCTATCGATGAGATGCCCTTCGTAGGCGGAGATTTAAATGGCCACGTCGGAGAAACAAATGCTGATTACGAGGACTGCCACGGCGGTAAAGGCTTTGGAACCAGAAATTCAGCTGGCGAAGACATCCTTGTAGCGTGCAGGGCTTACGGCTTAACCGTCTTAAATACAATGTTTATTAAACATCAACGACATCTTATCACCTATAGCAGCGGAGGCCATGAAACACAAATAGATTATCACCTCTGCAAAATGTCGATGAGAAACCGTGTTAAGGACTATAAAGTAATACTTGGAGAATCGCTAGTAAGCCAACACCGTCTGCTCATTACAGAATTTTTCACGGCGGAACCACCGAAAACACGGGCATCGTTTGGAAAGCCAAAAATCCGGTGGTATCCGGTATCTATCGAAGGAACGAAGCGCAAGATTTATCGCACTGGCTAAAGAAGTACTTCAAAATATAAATGGTATCGCAGACTCACTTAGCCCGCAAGAAATGTGGAACGGCATGCACGAGGAATGCATAACACTCGCAAAGTCCCATCTGGGGACTATATCGAAATACCATCACGTCGGCAAAGAAACATGGTGGTGGAATGCCGAAACCAAACGAGCTGTGGCCGACAAGAAGAGTGCATTCCAAGCGTGGGCAAAATGCGATCGGAGCGACGATATTGAAAAAGCTCGACTGGCTCTTGAATACGAGCGTCTTAAAAAGATCGCAAAGAAAGTCCTGGCTCGAACTCGAGCGGCGGCAGCGGAAAACCTGTACCAGGAGTTGGAATAAATATCCTCACGATCGGCGGATAGAAGATAAGCTATCCAAGAAGTTCAAACGTCGTACAATACTAAAATGCCAAATATTTTAAAGCTCGCTGCACAGAGGCGAAAAAATTCTATGGAAATAACCTCGCCGAAATACATAAAAAATGCAGACGGTCACTTACTAACAAATGAAAAGGAAATTTGTGACCGGTGGCTTGAATACTGCAAGGAGTTGCTTAACAAACAGTTTCCACGTGATATCGTGCCGACAGCTGGTCTATTCGAGGAGGAAGTTTCGGACTTTTCAATCGAAGAAATAAGTATAGCAATTGGAAAAATGAAGCCGGGGAAAGCCGTGGGACCAGACAGCATTCCATCAGAGTTTTGGTCAAAGATGGAGGGAATCGGCAGCGTTTGGCTATCGAAACTTTTAAATAAATTAAAATGTGGACAACATATGCCGAATCAAAGGAGAAGTAGCTTACTGGTTCCATAATACAAAGGAAAAGGCGACACTCGAGAATGCAACAACTACCGTTCAATCAAGCTTATGTCACACACAATGAAAATCGTCGAAAGTGTGTTAAACGAACGTCTTCGGCAAATAATAAAGTTCGATAGTAGCAGATTTGTTGAAGGAAGATCGACGGTGGACGCTATCCAAAGCCTACGAATAATAATGGAAAAGCACCGAGATTCGTCTAAGGATTTACACATGGTATTTATCGACCTCGAGAAAGCATTCGATCGAGTGCCTAGGGATCTCATATGGGCCGCGCTGAGGTCTCAAAACGTACCGGAAACGTATGTTAGAATAATACAAGACATGTACGGAAACGTGAAAACTGCGGTTAAAAGCTCTGCTGGACAAACGAGAGAATTTCCAGTTAATGTCGGAGTGCATCAAGGAAGCGTACTTAGCCTTTCCTCTTTAACGTAGTATTCGACTATCTTTTAAAAGACTGCATGCCCGAAGCAAATGTAACGTCAATTCTCTTCGCTGTCGACGCAGTTATACTTAGCGATAACGTCGAAGATTTACAGAACGCCTTAGATTCATGGAGAAATGCGCTAGAGAGAAACGGGTTTAAAATAAGTCGTTCAAAGACGGAGCATTTGACGTGCCCATTTGCGCATCCGTTGCGACCTGTTCCGGATAAAATGTTAGACGGAATAGTTCTTCCGAGAAGCACTATCTTAAAGTACTTAGGATCAATCGTTAACATGGAAGCGAAATGAGACGACGACGTAAACCACAGAGTGAGTGTGGGATGGATGAAATGGCGGGAAAATTCGGGAATGTTTTGCGACCGAAAATTTCCACTTAAATTAAAGGGGAAACTCTACACCACGGTTGTTAGACCAGCTCTTATATACGGTTCACAGTGCTGGACAATGTACGAAGCGTTTAAAAACAAAATGACGGCAGCGGAAATGAAAATATTAAGGATGTCTAGTGGAGTCACTAAACGCGATTGCATTAGAACCACGCGAATAACAGGAAGTCAACATATAAAGAATTCTGTAACCGAACAGCTTGAGGCGAATAGAATAAGCTGGTATTGCCACGTTCAAAGAAGATCTGCGGAAAATCCTGTTAAAAATCACTAACAACTACGGTCACTTCAACTGTAAGAAAACGAGGTCGGAAAAAGAATTCCTGGATTTCTCAGATGGCAAATGCGCAACAACGTCTGGGGTTAACCACTGAAGCTATCCAGGACCGAGCATTATGTAGACACGTTCTGCGGTCTGCGACATTAGCCAACCCCATAAGCGGAGCAGCAGCGATGCAGTAAAAATGGGACACTCGTTATGCATAAGTTCGTATAACGAGGAAAGGGTTAATAAAAGGATAAGAAGACTACTGGACGACCATAGGGCCGGTAGACTATTTTTCATGTATTGCTCTTTATCAGACTTCGAACCTCTTCCGTGATCGCCTCCAGCCATTCAGCAGACTCGTCATGGCGTCGTTCAACGACAGTTCAGCGAAATTCACAACTTCTTCCATCGCCTTCACTTCGTCCACTGCATCATGAAACACGTCTTAACCATCGTTCTGCATCTCATTCTCGAAGAAATCGTTCCCGCTAATCCCAACAGGATTATTGTTCTGTCTCACATTCTCAAGCGAATAGTCCTCTCTTATTTCATCAGGTTCCAAATTGCCATTCAGCCGGGATACAGATCGGGGGTTGTGGATCTTCCCAGGACCCATGTGTTTTCTGCGGGGTTTTCCTATATCTTTTATGGTAATGGTTGCTGATTCGCGCCTCCCGTCATTTGATGACTCGACGCCTGTCACTTGACTACCCGTAGTCTCGCTCCCCTGCTCCATAACGTTTTTCAGCTCACTATACACAGTGACTCATTTCCCTTGTAGCCGCTCTTTCTCTTGAGGTCCCGATCCATCATTTTCGTTGTCACTCAATTGCTCGCTACATCTGAACTGATCCTTATTGGATGATGAAACACATCAGCTGGAATGTTTAAGTCTTCAGTAGCTCTGGCAGATGACTATCTTGATTCGCCTTTCCGGGCTATCCATGGCTATGTGGCCAGCTTAATGACATCTAAATCATTTGAAACCAACCTGCTGTCTGGCTCATCTTAAATTAACATCTCTAGCGCCGCCGTTACCGCTTCTCTTCCAGCTTTCTTGGAGATAACATACCAAAATGACATTGATGACGTTACGTTTAGGTGGGTGCATTTGAATATAGGGTACAACAGAGCTTCCATTAGCAATAAGGTCTTTTATGAACATATCTGCAGGTGGCGTTAAGCAACGTTACGAACTATTATTGCGCAGTCTGCAATTTTTCAATTAATCGTTACCTATCTCCCTAATATAATAGCCTTCATCTTCTTTAAATGTCAAAAAAAGTGTCAAACAATAACCTACGCAGCTGTAATATACATATCTCGTAGAATATTCGTTGGTAACTCAAAAGGAAAGCGAAAGTTTAGATTGTGTGACGAGATCATTGTTTGAGAGCTTGTTCCCGTGCTGATGTTGATTTTCCATACAAAGGTTCCTTGTCAACATAACAACTTACTTTAAGTTCAATGCTCCTACTCCAAGATATTATTGTAGAACTATGTACAATTTCCAGGAAAACGCTATAAAGAAGTTTGTTACAAAGAAAAATAAAAAAGAAAATTTAACAAACCAAATCAATTGCGCTGCGAGCTCCCGAACTTTGACTTCTGCGAGTTCGAATGTATGGATAGAAGTACACCTTCCGCATCAACATTTCGCCCTCTACGTAAGTATAACGTTTGTGGTTCCTTTTAAAGTAAATTTGTTTCAATTTTTCATTGTACACATAAATAATAGCCAAATGTCAAATGCAAACTAATTGTAGTAAGCGCCACAATAAGATCTATAAGTGCGCAGCAAAAATTAAACTTACTTCAGGAAACTTTAAGAAATACCCTCGCCCGCATTCGTAGTTATTAAAAGTATGGATACAGCTTCATCTATCTGCCACCACCTGTTGATTTTCAATTTGAAAATATCACCAAGGATTTTCCAAAAAACGATAATTAAACTTCCTCGTGACTTAACTTTGAACTTTAGACCATGCTAACTTCAAAGATATTTCCAAAAACACCAACTATGCCAACAGCAGTGTGAGTGTGAGTAAGTTCGAATCCACTGACGTGACAAAACATCCCACTTGGCGAAACAATTTCATCATCGATTTTATAGGTCAATGTTTATCATCCAATAAACATTATGTCACCCTCGCCCCACAGCTATCAAATTATATCCAATAATCCCGAATCAATTCCCAACCATTAGACGGAACGCTAACACTTCTACCCAATAGTGCCGCCATCGACTGTGTATTTTGACAGAAATTGTATCGCGTTCGTTGTTGGAGCATAGATGCGCAGCATCTATAAATACGTGACCAGAATATAACCATGAAATTCAATTAAAAACTTCTAGTTCCGATTATTAACTCCTTCGATCATCCTATGGAAGCTTACGAATAACTCAGCCCCCACCCATTCGCTCCTTTTGGTATGAGTATATTTATTAAGTGACGAAGGACACCAACGTTCATTGTGTTCTGACGAAAAAGGAAAATAATAACAAATCGTCCTCCTTCCTTCCCACTATACACGTAAGGATGAGGAAAATTTTCGTTGTATACCGCGCTCAACCAAGAACAAACTTTATGAACGTTTACGAGTATCGTTCGTCCTTCGTGTTCTTCGGTTACTTCCTAATCCCATTTGCCACGCTTCTTTTGTTCCCTTTTAATTAGCCGATTTCCCATTCGCATTACTTAGGAACATTCAAACTCTTCGGCTAAGACCTAAACGACGAGCAAGATCCTGTGGCGGGTCAGTCTACAGCCCCAACGCACCCGTACACGATGGGTAAATTCAATGAGAGAATACCAACCCTACCGCCGTTTGGATGGTGAACTTTTAATCCTTCACGCACAAAGCCAAAGCCAAAACCAAAACCAAGACGAAATAGAAGAAAAAGAAACCTAAGCTTACCAATCACACAAAAACTCAACGGATTTCTGACCTAAATAAATACACCAAAGAAGCAGCTGGGGATGAAGATGGTGGAGACTTACCCTGATACACCATATCGGGAGTAGAAGGATCCTGACGAATTTCCAAAGAGAGAGAGGGCAACAAAAAACAGGATATTCCTTGGATACTTGTCTTCGGTAAATTCCTTAGAGTTGAATAAGGATTCCATGGAACGAACTAAGCGCCTGTATTTGGATTCGTTTAGTTAAGTAAAGATTTGGCTAATTTTTTAATCGGAAAACGGAAATTCATGGCAATGCTCGGTTGGTTTTAGCTTCGAAAGATTATAAGTTTCCATGCAACAGCTGGGGTGGGGGGTGTCATTGGGACTTCTTTCTATATACATACGAGTAGCTCTCTTCATAGTTTGTAGGTACTTTATGTGTGTACAGAGAGGTCTTGTGAAACTTAAGTAAACCAAAGTCGATGGAGGAGTTTTTGTTCGAAAAAGGTCAATATTAACAGTTTTATGTGTTCAAATACGAAGATGGAGTGTTAAGTTAGAAAGTTAAGTTTGGTAAGATCCTAGATTTAGGAAATGCCAAATGGAGACCAGTGGGACTTGTTTGTTGTGATAGTTAACTTTCGATGTTCGTTCGCAGACATAAACATACAATTAATGTTGAGAAGGGACCTTTAGAATTTATTCGGTATTTGTATGGACTACAATAGAGAGAAAAGTTATACATACATACGTATTTGTGTTTCAACGTATTCACACATTTTCTAAGGCTGTACACCACGACGATGATTTTATTGAATCGAAGGTGGGGAGTCATTCATTTAAAAATGTCACTCTTCGATGAGGGAATTTAGTTAAAGATGTTGGCTTCATGTCTGCTTTACCACCCAACAGTCTCCACAGTGTAATTTTCTCTAGGGGGGTGATCAATTTAAATTTTCAGCCGTCAAAAGCAGGTTGTAGAGACGTCTAGATCTTTAGGAACAGTCACAGAAGGAATGTGAAGGAATTCGCTAGGATGGGTCAGAAATAATTTGCTCGTAAATTGAACGTAGCAAAGAAATACTTTCTTACTTAAGGTGGCTATATAGTTTGGGGTGGTCGTAGGCGCCTCCAGCCACCTCGATCTTGCGCTATTTGTCTCCAGCTTCGCACACTAAGTTGGCTTAGATCTCCTTTTACTTGGGTGGGCCACTTTAGTCGTTGTCTTAATCTACTGCGCTGTACTTCAGCTTTTGAATTAAAGACTTTTCAGACCGGAGGGTTTGTATCCATCCTCTTTACATGAATCAACTATCTCAGTAGTTTGACCTTCCCTTTTCTGGCTAAGTCGATGTCGCCGTACAGCCCCTTCTATTCGTCGTTGTATCAACTTTTCCTCTCCTTGTCAATGTAAATAAGACCGAAAATAACCCTAAAAAATTTTCTCTTAAGACATCTATTTTTGATGAAATTCATGGCTCGGCCGCCATAGAGCAGGACTGGGGCTTTTAAGGCCTTTTAATCGTATACCACATTCATAAAAATGTGTCCATAACCAGCGTGTGGCGCTCCAATTATTCCGTTTTGAGTTCTGTTATTTTTGTTAAGTTGGTACATCTGTTGTTGATATTCCCTCTTAATCTTAGCTTCATAGCTTGACATTTGCAAAAGTTACGTAGCCAAGAGTACATCTATCTTTGTGTGTGTTAGCGATTTTTTACAATTTTAGAAATGAATTTAAATTTGCAACAACGAAAAAACGGATTTAATGGTGCGCGAACGTTGGAAATGTTGGAAAAGTGTTTCGACAACGATTCTCTAAAGAAACAAGTGGCACGAGCGGTTCAACAGTGGTCGTGAGTCAATCGAAGATGATGAACGCAGTGGCAGACCATCTACAACGAAAACCGACGAAAACATTGATGAAGTAAAAGAAATGTTGGTCAATAACCGCAAATTAACCATCAGAGAGATAGCGGAGGACTTGAACATTGCCTATGGATCCGTCCAGGACATTTTGGTTGATGATTTGGGTTTCCGTCGTCAAGCAGCAAAGTTGATGCCAAAAGACCTCAATTTCATTCAAAAAAGAGACCGTGTTGACGTCGCAAAAGAGATGATTTGCGAGGCTGAATTCGATCCCACATTCATCAAAAGGATCATTACTGGAGACGTGGGTTTATGAGTACGACACGCAATCCAGACATCAGGCAAGTGAATGGCGTTCACCAAATGAGCCGAGATCAAAAAAAATCACGACGTTTTCAGTCAAAAAAGAAGGCAATGCTCACGGTTTTCATGGATTACAACGGTGTAGTGCATCATGAATTTTTGCCAGAAGGCCAGACAGTAAACCAAAAGTATTATTTGGGAGTTATGAGAAGTTTGCGTGCAGCAATTCGCCGAAAGAGAATTGTGGGCTGAAAACTCATGGATTTTGGATCAAGATAACGCACCGTCGCACAGTGCCATCATTATTCGACGAAAAATGCAACAAATACCATCCAATAGCCACAGAATTCACCTGATTTGGCTCTCTGTTCAATCGAGTTAAAAAATCACTACGGGGAATGCATTTCAGCAGCCGAGAGGAAGTAATGGAAAAATCACAGGAAGCACTAATCGACATACCGAAAACAGAATATAAAAAATGTTTCGAGGATTGGATTAAGCACTGGCATAAGTGTGTTGCAGTCTATGGGAATTAATTTAAAAGGGGCAATATAGATTTAGATGAATAAACTTGTATTTTTAATTTTCTGAATAAATTCCTTTTGATCAAGGTGGTAGAGTCACTTTTGTTATTCCAAAGAGCGTCTTACTAGTCAATTGCCTTCTTAGCCCAACGAAGCAGCGATAGGCAAGATTTACTCTTCGTTTGATCTCAGCGTTAGTGTCATCGTCTAAATCGAAAGTCTGGGTAGACAAAGTCCTTAACTACCTCAAAGTTATATCTGTCGAAGGTGACGTTCTGCCCGAGACATCGGTTTTCGTTGTCCTTTTTACTTGGCAGCATATACTTGGTCTTGCCCTCCTTGACCTCTAAACCCATTTTCGCCGCTTCCGTCTCAATACTCTCAAAAGCGCCATTGACATCACGCTGCTCTCTTCCGATTCGTTGAAGTATGCGAGTAGTTGGACGGACTTTTGAAAGAGAGTGCCTCAAACACAAGAGTTTTGCACTATTATTTCAAGAACGCTGTTGAAGAAATCGCATGACAACGTATTACCTTGTCTAAATCCTTTTTTGACATCAAACGTCTCAATAAGATCTTTACCAACCTTTATTGGGTAGCATGCATTCTCCATCGCTTCTTGCACATACGGACGAGTTTGGCAGGGATGCCAAGGCTCTTTCACTTTTTTGTGTGGGAAGTTTTGCCATATTTTGAAATTTATTTAAGATGCACTGAACCGATAACTTGTTCTAAGTCGCACATACGTGAGGACTGATTGACTCTAAATGGGCTACGGCCAGAGCGCAGCTAAGGTCACAGTTCTTGCTTTGATTCGTGATACTATCCCCCCTTTAAGGAGGTCAGGCCTTATTTTTCTCTTTGGGACATAGAACCCTATATGTCAGTACAAATCTTAAGAGATGTGGTGATGCGGAGTATATATTTGTTTGTCCCTTGTTTTTCAAAGTTTTAAATTTCTAACGCATAGGTCTAAGTTTTGTTCATTTGCCTCTAAAACATTATTTGGAGTACGATAACCTATGCCGACTTGCATCGGATCATGTTCATATATACATGTTGCGCGGCAGTAGCGGTGCGTATTCAAGGCATTTGCAATAAAAAATGTGTTTTCTTATTTGGTGACGTAAATTATCAAATAACAGGCGCAAAGGTACCCACTAATCGTCAAGTTTCGAAGTTTTATCGTCATCTGTTACTACGCAAGATTCTATTCAAATGCAAGGGCATCACGATCAACTTACCAGCTCTGATGAAAGCCTTGAGGAACCCTTGGCATCCACCTCTCAAATGGTAAGTTCTGAAACTGCTACAAAAAGATGAAGGAAAACCATTATGACGCCTATGTTAGTTACAGCTTTAGATAGATGTCAATTAAGCATAAGGGATTCTCTCTATAAACTTCAGCCTGTAGTAGAGGTACTAGATCTTAGCTGTGATGATTTATCGGTAAACAAATCGTCCATTCAATGTATTCGCACACAGAGTCGAAAAGATAGAGCGGAATCTATAAAATCAGATTTTCAGAATAATATGCCTGAAATGGTGACCGTTCACTGGGATGGGAAATTATTACCTGGACTTGACGTGAGAAGTTCTAAAGAAGAACGCCTGCAAATTCTTATTTCATTTGCGGAAAAGGAACAACTTCTGGTTGTACCCAAAATGGAGAGCTCTTCCGGCCAGGATCCAGCTAAAGCTGTGTTGAACGCACTTTATGACTGGAACCTCGATGACGAAGTACAAATAATGTGGTGTGGCACATTATAATACTTTAATTACTTACTTTAGGTGGCGCTACAGTCCGGGGTGGACCTGGGCCTCAGTCAACAAGCTTCTTCAGCCAGCTCGATCCCTGGCTAGCTGCCTCCAGTTTCGCACGCTAAGTTGGCTGAGGTCCTCTTCCACTTGCGTGCGCCACCTGAGTCTTGGCCTTCCTCTACTGCGCTGCCCCTCGGGGGCGGATTCGAAGACTTTTCGGACCAGAGCATTGGTGTCCATGCGCTCTACATGGCCCAGCCATCTCAGTCTTTGGATCTTCACTCTTCTGGCTAGGTCCATGTCGCTGTACAGTCCATACAGTTCGTAGTTGTATCTCCTCCTCCACTCACCGTCAATGCAGACGCTGCTTTCTCCCAATTATGTCAATATCGTCGGCGTATGCGAGTAGTTGGACGTACTTTTGAAAGATAGTGCCTCTTGTGTTTGCTCGTGAGTTTTGCACTATTCTTTCAAGTACGATGTTGAAAAAAATCGCATGACAGCGCATCGCCTTGTCTAAATCCTTTCTGAACATCAAAGGTCTCGGTGAGATCTTTACCGACCTTGATGGAGCAGCGTGCATTCTCCATCGTCATCCTGCACAGACGGACGAGTTTGGCAGGGTTGGTGGACTTTCCTGGCCATGTATGGACCTATCAGGTTGTTGAGGAACGGCTTCAGGCGTTCACACAATACGGCGGATAAGATCTTATATGGGATGTTAAGGAGACTGATGCCTCTGTAGTTGGCGCAGTTCAGAGGGTCTCCTTTCTTGAGAATCGGACAAACAATGCTGAGGTTCCATTCATCGGGCATACTTTCGCCCGACCATATTTTACAGATGAGTTGGTGTATGCTCCTTACCAAGTCATCGCCTGCCGCTTTGAAGAGCTCGGCAGTCAGGCCATCCGCTCCAGCAACTTTGTTGATAGCTTCGATATAGCTATCTTCACTTCATCCAGGTCGGCTGGACGGAATTGTTGGTCATCATCCTCCAGGTTGAAAGGTTGATTCTGCCTGACAGCGGTATTTGGTCCGTCATCACCGTTATACAGTCTGCAGATATGATCTTTCCAAATCCTCAGCATCGACTGCGATTCTACTACGATGTTTCCTTGTTCATCTCTATAGGCTTCGGTTCGGGGTTTGTTTCCGCGGCATGTCATTTTAACCTTTTGGTAAAACTTCCGAACCTCATTCCTGGAGTAGCATCTCTCAATTTCCTCAATCGCGCGCTTCTCATGCTCTTCCTCCTGAGAAGCCGGTGTTCGTCTCTCCTCTTCCGCTCATAGAGCTCATGAGCAGCTCTGGTCCTTCTAAGAAGCGCCGCTTTATATGCATCTTTCTTAGCTGCATGTCTTCGATGCTTGATGCTGGCGGCTTTGGACCTCTTAAGAGATTAAGAGAAACTCGATCGGAAAAGGACTTGGCGATCTCTTGCGAATGTAGCCGTCTGACGTCGAATTTTCTCACAGCATTAGTTTGCCTTGGCGTAGTTTAGGATATCCGCAACCGGTACCTTGGCTGCAACAAGATGATGATCCGAGGCGATGTTGGCTCCTCGGATCGTACGGCATCTAGACACTGGAGGAGTGTCTTGCGTCGATCGCAATGTGGTCAATCTGGTTGACTGTTGATTGATCAGGAGTTCACCAAGTCCCCTTGTGTATGTCGAGATGTGGGAACCGCGTGCTAGCCACGGCAATGTTTCGCTCCGCCGCAAAGTCGATTAGTCTGAATCCGTTATCGGAGGTGGTGTCGTGCATGCTATATTTTCCGATTGTTCCACCAAAGATACCCTCTCTTCCTAGCTTTGCACTAAAATCACCGAGGACAATTTTAATGTCATAGCTAGGGCATTGCTCGTAGGTCTTGTTAAGGAGCTCGTAGAAGGCATCCTTGGTGTCGTCATCTTTCTCCTCTCCTTTTAGAGACAACTAGAAAACTATTAACAGTGCTGCCATTGAAACATATACCGATATCGTCACGACATTTTTGTAATACAACAATAGAAGCTTGTTGACATTTTATAATCAAGAACTGCAAAAAACCATTGGACTTAACGATTATCGGGAACTGATTGAACTATCTATTATTTTCTTAGGAGGAGACAGTGAAAAAATAATTAAAATTAGACCTCCTGGAGCGATGCATCAATCAAGGTGGATGGCTAGAGCTATTTACTCTTTAAAGATATGTTTGTTGCAATCCCAGTTCAAAATTAGCACCAAGGATAAGCGAGCAAATTTCAAGACGTCTGTTTATTCATTGCGGTTTTATTTGTAAAACCATGGCTTGGATGTAGTCTGGCGGTGAAGGCCAAATCAGGATTTGTGCTTTTTAAAAAGGCTTGAGGAATATGAAACTGTTGACAAATTGATCTCCAAAGTAGCCCTGAGCAAGTTTAGTCAACATCTTTGTTACTTGTCAAAAGAAATTGCCATTTTATCACTCTTTGATGATGAAATTAATGAACAAACCAAAACGAACATTGTAGTGAATTTCCAAAGAGAGAGTTTGTATGAATCTGGGAAGAGATACATTCCATCGGAAGAAAATATGTCTGATTATTTATATAGTAAGTAGGAATACAATATATAGTACTGTTTTCAATAAATTATTAATAATACTGCCTTATTTATTGTTGCAGGAAAATCATTAAGTCTGTCAAGAGCACAAATTTATTTTCTCCATTAAAAATTGATAAAAAATTTTTCCAGAGACACGTTTCTACATGGGATTAAGATGTTGCCTATTTGTTCAGAGGCGAAAAGGAAAGTGCTCTCTTTAAGCGTAGTTAAAGATACGGCTGAAAGAGCTGTAAAACTTATGCAAGATTTTCGTGGTTTGATCACTGCAAAGGAAGCGCAAATGTAATTTTTGCTACGCTGTGTTCGGTCTGATTTTTGATTCTCAAACACCTTATTTTTGGGAATTTTCACTGCAACTCCTTTAAAGACGTACAAGGATGTCATCTGTCAATTTTATCAGATTACTAGTCTTTCTAGACAAAATTGACGCCTTGTGTCGGAACTATGTGTGTGTATGTGAACCATCTGCATCTTGTTGCGAGCGTAGGCCAGATATTCAATGAAATAGTGATCCGCTGTATCATCATCCTCTGGCATGCAAGAATCGCAAAGTCACTCATCTCTTGGAAACATTGAAAAACCACATGGGAACGCAGGTAGTCCTAGGGCAGTTTACTGTTTCGCTTAGCAAGTTCATACAAAATCTCGTTTCCCCTAATCACATTTTGATCAAATATTTAAAAAATATTTAGCGCATTGACCGCGATCAAAGAACCTTTCATATATTTTACCTCCTCTACTGATTTCTCCTGATAAAGGTAATAACCATCAGATTCCAAAAGCTTAATACTCTGATGACACTGATAAAGCTGAATTAAGCCGGAGTATTGAAAATGAAGCCGAAAAAATGTAAGCAGGTGTCTGTGATGAGAACCAAGAATATGCTGTCAATAGAAAAGGGCGCATCACAACGACGAGCCGGACAGAACGATAAACAAATTTAGCTTAGTGATAGTCAGTCAGAGGACACCTCATCAGAAGTCAAACGAAGCGTTACACTTGGAAATTGCTGCTTCTTTGGGCTAAGACAGTAAATGAGTAAAAGGAAATAAAATTGTTTACCTAGGTTGGGCTACAGTCCAGGGTGTACTTGGTTTGCCAGCTCCAAGTTTTTTGAGATTGACTTCAACTTGAATGCGCAGCTTTAGATGCAAACGTCCCCTGCTTCGCCAT
Source organism: Volucella inflata (assembly GCA_928272305.1). Lineage (NCBI taxonomy): Eukaryota > Metazoa > Arthropoda > Insecta > Diptera > Syrphidae > Volucella > Volucella inflata. The sequence goes on along the minus strand of OV743716.1, from coordinate 229,230,610 downwards.
TCGATTGGATTGATCCAGAGCTGACGAGACATTTGGCTATACAGATCGCGGTTAAATATTTCCTTCATTCCCCGTCAATCGGAAATCATCCGCAGTATCTTTCTCGAAAAAGCCAAGTGCCTATCATCCGCTCTCGACAAGATCCAAGCTTCTGTATCATAAAGCAAAACTATAATGATAAGACCAGTTTGGTCTTACGAAATGGGTCCCTAGGACTCAATTTCATCTTAAGCACAAAGAAACAGACACGATTTCTGTACTGATGTTATTGGTGCTTATAACTATGCCACCAAAGTAGACGAAGACCTTAGCTACTAAAGACAGACCCATTGTGGTTGCTTCCGTCTCTCTACTTTCAAAAGCTGTGTTTGTGCCACTTTTGATTAGAGAGATTCGCCCATTTTTTTTCTACGGCGACTTTTAAGACGTTTTCCTAACCTCTCATTACCGACATTGATAGAGCAGTAAGATAATATAGTAGTCCTACATTACCTGAAGATTGTGCAGGGAAGACTAAACTAAAGAAAATTTTATCGGCGATGTTCAGGAGATCTAGTCACCATTATAATGGAACGGAGATGATAAACAGCTTCTTCTGGCCTCAAATTGCTGAAATGGATCTCGAGGACATGAAGTTTCAACAGAACGGCGGAATTTGCCAAAAAGCGACCAGAACAATAAAATTTTTGCTATTTGATGGAAGAGTTATTATGCGCGGCGGCGATGTAAATTGAACACCAAGGCCCTGCGATTTGAAGCCACAGGATTGTTGAAAAGATTTCCTTGCTTCGTTGGCATTAACTGACCTTGGATGAATGAAAAATGTTTAGTTCCAATGAAGAGGAACAATGTATTAAGTAGAACTCATAAGTGGAATCAAAAGCAACGTTAGAGCGAGCTTTACATTATTATGTAAGATATCGAAGACCCACTTTTGCTGACCTGAGAGCTTTAATTTATCACAAAAGTTGAGTTACAACATTCGAGTAAATATGTAGCAGAGAAATTAATTTAAAATGACAATTGTATGGCATCTTCAATCCCGTTCACCAGTGCGCATTTATATTCAGTTTTAATTAAAATTTATTGTCGACATTCTACAAGTGTTCAATGTTGAACGAAAGCCATTGCCACCAGCTCAGGTGGCTCCACTTTAAACTCTATTCTGCCAAGACTCACTTAATTCCTTTAAAAGTTTCCGCATCACCAACGCGTATGCGTGTCCTACAACAATGAGTGGCAATACCAACTCAGATTCCAGGATAGCACTTATAGCTACAACAAGTTGTTTACTGCCATGACAGTCAATCTTGTTTTATTTATAACCCGCCTCCCTACTTCTCATACAAATCACATCGACGCCAACCATCAGCTTCCTGATGACTTTTAATTTTAAGCGAATTATAGTATATGGCATTCAGGACACACTCGTGTGGAACAGACATCCGCTGACACTATGCTAACAACCGGAATAACCGACAATTGCATGACAATCGCAACAAAGTGTCCATTGTTAAGCGGCAGCTTTGCACTTACAATCTTTCAGGTGCACACTATGGGTGTAGCACCGGCGCATGCATCTGACCAAAGCGAACAAATCCATTACACGAAGCGATTACACAACTCATTCGTGCCGCTACACATTCGCCCTTCCGTAGCTTGTTTTTTCCAACCCTTCAGCTACTATCCGACTTCTCCACCCCCATAAGGATAATCCCTTAAGGGATGCAAGCTCTATGTGTATTGTGTTTGTTCTGTGCTCCAAAAAAAAAAAAAAAACATGGCTCTGGGTAAAGGATATCGCGCTAGAAAGGAAATTGTTTTATATGTGGTTAACGCTCGCTGATGTTACACTCGCATGCATGTACAAAGACTGGTAACAAACAAACAACAAAACCCAAAAACGTATATACAAACGCTTTTTCTGTCCGATGTGTAAACACTTATTAAGGACCATCTCATTGCCAGGGGATTAAGTGCAGTTGAAGAACACTGCTACGAGTACGAGTATATTGCCGCAAGCTCTGTGAGCATATCACCTCCCACCGAGGTCCGAATAGTCGAGTAAATGACTTGTTTCACGAAAAGAGATGAATAGTTGTCGGCGAGAAGTGGGGAATAGCTGCTCTCCTTGCTTAAAGCATGTACTAGCACAAGTATTTATGTGCACATGAATTTAATGCATCCTTTCGTTAAGTGAAGAAGAGAGATTTGAAGGACATTAAGGGGATGAAATCCATAGAAGTTTTGCTACACTATTTACTGACCCCTTCATTCCAGAGTGGATGAGCCATTTCTCTTTGTGCTTAAACAGGTAAAACCCTCCTTTAATTTAGGGGGGGATAATTTAATATCGTTTAGGAGCGGTAAGCAGCAAGCAGCAGTAGAAGGCAATTTCATCCTTGAGTTGCTACCGTCCGGTGATAGTCATATTATAGGTGGCACTACAGCCAATGACAAAGGTAATATGGGTTCAATTCTGTCGTTCTCAATGGAGTCAATGAACCTGAAAGTTCGCCAATTACCTCTACACATCACAGTGGCTTTTAGCTTCTAATAAAAGAGAAGCTTCTGAAGATTGATATATCTTGGGTGCATGAAATATTGGCTAGTTATATTGGGAACATTTGAAAGAGACCTGCGGTAGTGTAAAATAGGTGGGCGAAAGATTTGAGAATGATGCTGGAGTGTAACCTCCAAAAAGTTGCATGGGAAATCGAATTATTTGCTGAAGAAGACAACAAAACTAGTGTCAAGAAGCGATTGTTTTCAGGTAGAAGGAGTGCCTCATATTTATGACATCAGGCAAGATTAAGAGGTCTAACCTGACTTGGATGTCACTGGACTCTTTCTTGAACTTTTTTGGATAACTTCTCCGCGGCGGTTTTTAAGTCAGCTTCTGTTAGTAACTCGTATCAGCAGACTTCGTTGAAGACTACAGGTATAAGTACTCGAAAACAACAACTGAACATTTTATGCAATCATTCGGAGAAATTTAAGGAGCCTCGAAGAGTGGATACTAAGTGTCAACGTAGGTAGAAGAAGTCTTTAGTCTGTCAAATTCAAAGAAACCATCAGGAAATAGGTGACGGATGTTGCACGACTGTCGGAATATTATTAATCAAGATATCCGTCGATCGACTGACTTCGAAATATAAAGTGTTTTGTACACCTGCCCTTGTCGATTCGAATGAACTCTTAGCTTTGCAAGGGAATTGTTGAATAGAAGTAGAAGACGGCTGTTAGCTGGTGGCAATTCTTGGATATGTTGACGATTTTCTGACGATGTTAAGGGCCGAAGGAGTGCCGTTCGGACTCGGCGATAAACCGTAGGCCCCGCTCATATGTGACAAAAATGACAGCATGAGCAACACAAATGAGTGTCAGGAAGCTAGGCCATGGCCCAGGCTGCCAGCGCCACAGTTTTTTTTTTTTTTTTTTGTTAAGGGCCGTCTGGACCTGAACAGTAAGGTGCCTAACTGGGCTAAGAATTCGCTAGACTGACTGGGGCTTGGATAGTTTAGCAACTGTTGTAGCATGCTATGAATTGCTTTCAACTATTTGATAGCTATAAAACTGATCGGTATCTGGTTCACTACAACCATATGTCGTGACACATACAATGGTTGAGGTATTAGATAGGTCTCGACCCTTCATTAAACACCGCTGAACAACGCATTGTTGTGAGCTCTCATTCGCGGACAATTTATAGGATTGAGCCTTCATGCAGGTACCTACATAGAACACAAGAGACGGTCTGTCTCCGTTAGTTTTAAAATTATCAATCATGCAGATTCTGTATCGACTTTACAAGACTTACAAAGTCGTGGTTTGCCGAATTTTTGAAATTTTGATGTAGATGACACTGAGAAGTGAGCTGTGTCACGTTGCTAAATTTTCATATTGAATAAGGAAAACCTCCAAGTCCCCAAAGGTTTTAAATTTTGTCAGAGAGTATGTAAAGGAAATTGAGGTTGGGATTAAAGAGGAAGAAGCACATAGGAAAAATCGGATTCCTTTGCCTTGTGGCAAGGTAAATGAGAGTTATCTCGGAAGTTACACCAGAAAAACATTATCTGCAAAGCTCTAAAAATTAAGTAGGGTAAGGCAAGTTGGTCACCACGAAGGTTTTACTGAATATTCTTACCGAGTTCACTGGGTTTTTGGGAGCACGTGGGTTCAACAGTCACAAAGATAATGAAGATTTCAAGAAATCTGACAGGCCATATTTCTACCGGCGCAAGACAGAGCTTAAGATGCCCGAAGCTTCTGAGTAACAAACATAAGCTCGATAAAATCGACGGCCATAAAGACGCTATATTTACTCTGTTTAGCTCTACAATCTAAAGATGAAATGCATCTCATTCACCAGCCAATCGTAAGCTAACTGGCTTCAGCTCCGCATGACGAATCAGTTGGTATTACTTTTACCATAAAACATTCGAGATTTTTCTCTTATTTTCTGTCCTTCGAAGAATAATCGAAGATTCCAGTCATGACGGACATTAATTCGAGCTTTTCTGGCTTTCAGGATTTTGGTGTATATCCCTTACACTCCGCTATTATATTATCCCGGACAATTTCAGTGGTAGTGCTCCGGGTGTTTTCATTTTTTTTAACAGCAAGGGTCGAAGAATATTATATTGCAGCACATTTAATTGTAAAGTGTAGTGCTCCGTCATAACCTGCAGTCTTTTCAACTGTACGACTATTCTAGCTTTGTAACAGGTAATAGGCTAATTAAACGCATGACTTACGATTACGAGAAGGTGCAGGCTTATTTGGTATCTTTCAGCCGGCACCCAAAATAAATATTTAATATATAAAAAAGGACCTAAGCTTCGGTTTGCAAGTTGGAACGTCGGATCGATGACCTCAAAAAGTTTAGAACTGGAAGCGATTATGCGTCGCTAAACTCTACAAATCCTGTGGGTACAGGAAACGAAGTGGTGTAATACAGGAAATAAAGCGCGTATTCTGGATCTAAAAACTAAAACATTTAAGATGTTCTACCATGGAACGGCCAATGGACGAAACGGTGTTGGAATCGTTGTTGCAGCGGATCTTCTAAACAACATCGTTGGTATCTTGAAAATAAGCGACCGCTTGGTGAGTGTTAAACTCGTCATACACAATGAAACGTGGAACATTGTTAGCGCGTACGCTCCACAAAACGGTCAAAATTTTGGTCAGAGTTCGATAATTTGCTTAGAAAAATGCCCATCGACGGGATGCTCTTCGTAGACGAAGATTTTAACGGCCACGTCGGAGAAAGAAATGTTGATTATGAGGACTGCCACGGCAGTAAAGGATTTGGAACCAGAAATTCAGCTGGCGAAGATATCCTTTAAGCGTGTATGGCTTACGGCTTAACCGTCTTAAATACAATGTTTATTAAACATCAACGACATCTTATAACCTATAGCAGCGGAGGCCACGAAACGCAAATAGATTATCACCTCTGTAAAATGTCGATGAGGAACCGTGCTAAGGACTGTAAAGTAATACTTGGAGAATCGCTAGTAAGCCAACACCGTCTGCTCATTACAGAATTTTTCACAGCGGAACCACCGAAAACACGGGCATCGTTTGAAAAGCCAAAAATCCGGTGGTATCCGGTATCTATCGAAGGAACGAAGCGCAAGATTTATCGCACTGGCTAAAGAAGTACTTCACAATATAAATGGTATAGCAGACTCACTTAGCCCGCAAGAAATGTAGAACAGCATGCACGAGGAATGCATAACACTCGCAAAGTCCCTTCTGGGGACTATATCGAAATACCATCACGTCGGCAAACAAACATGGTGGTGGAATGATGAAACCAAACGAGCTGTGGCCGACAAGAAGAGTGCATTCCAAGCGTGGACAAAATGCGATCGGAGCGACGATATCGAAAAAGCTCGACTGGCTCTTGAATACGAGCGTCTTAAAAAGATCGCAAAGAAAGTCCTGGCTCGAACTCGAGCGGCAGAAGCGGAAAACCTGTACCAGGAGTTAGAACAAATATCCTCACGATCGGCTGATAGAAGACAAGCTATACAGGAAGCTCTAACGTCGTACAATACTAAACTGCCAAATATTTTTAAGCTCGCTGCACAGAGGAGAAAAAATTCAATGGAAATAACCTCGCCGAAATACATCAAAAACGCAGACGGTCGCTTACTAACAAATGAAAAGGAAATTTGTGACCGGTGGCTTGAATACTGCAAGGAGTTGCTTAACAAACAGTTTCCACGTGATATCGTGCCGACAGCTGGTCTATTCGAGGAGGAAGTTTCGGACTTTTCAATCGAAGAAATAAGTATAGCAGTTGGAAAAATGAAGCGGGGGAAAGCGGCGGGACCAGACAGCATTCCATCAGAGTTTTGGTCGAAGATGGAGGGAATCGGCAGCGTTTGGATATCGAAACTTTTAAATAAATTAAAATGTTGGTTCCATTATACAAAGGAGAAGGCGACACTCGAGAATGCAACAACTACCGTTCGATCAAGCTTATGTCACACATAATGAAAATCGTCAAAAGAGTCTTAAACGAACGTCTCTGGCAAATAATAAAGCTCAATAATAGCCAGTGTGGATTTGTTGAAGGAAGATCGACGGTGGACGCTATCCAAAGCGTTAACATTTGCGCATCCGTTGCGACCTGTTCCGGATATAATGTTAGATGGAATAGTTCTTCCGAAAAGCAATATCTTTAAATACTTAGGATCAATCGTTAACATGGAAGCGAAATGTGACGACGACGTAAACCACAGAGTGAGTGTGGGGTGGATGGAATGTCGGGAAAATTCGAGAATCTTTTGCGACCGAAAATTTCCACTTAAATCAAAGGGAAACTCTACACCACAGTTGTTAGACCAGCTCTTATATACGGTTCACAGTGCTGGACAATGTACGAAGCGTTTAAAAACAAAATGACGGCAGCGGAAATGAAAATGTTAAGGATGTCTAGTGGAGTCACTAAACGCGATTGCATTAGATCTACGCGTATAAGAGGAAGTCTACATATAAAGAATTCGGTAACCGAACAGCTTGAGGCGAATAGAATAAGCTGGTATTGCCACGTTCAAAGAAGATCTGCGGAAAATCCGGTTAAAAAGGCACTATCAACTACGGTCACTCCAACTGTAAGAAAACGAGGTCGGAAAAAGAGTTCCTGGATTTCTCAGATGGCAAATACGCAACAACGCCTGGGGCTTACCACTGAAGCGATCCAGGACCGAGCATTATGTAGACGCGTTCTGCGGTCTGCGACATTAGCCAACCCCAGCGGAGCAGCAGCGATGCAGTAAAAATGGGAAACTCGTTACGCATAAGTTCGTATAACGAGGAAAGGGTTAATAAAAGGATAAGAAGATATAAATAAGGACCTGGAGGCTGCAAAGAATAATGTAATCACAATCGCGGACTCAAGCTTTTAGTAGGAATGTTCAATGGGTTGAATACCATTGTTGACCACCACGAGACGCGGTTAGTTAGCTCTAAAATTAAATCGGTGCTATTGTTTTTGATTTGTTTTTAGGAAATCCTCAAAAAATTCGGATCCTGAAGCAAAAAAAAAAGGAAACCTCCCTGCAACAATCTCACCCGGTCAAGCTGTTTGAAAAAAAAAACACGGCTCCTGAATGACCTCAAGTGCTAAAAAACTCCACCTATTGGTAGATACCCACTTTCAATGTAGCCCTTTTTTGCGGCCAGTTACAGTAGACCAGCTGCTCTGAGCGGTGCGTAGCATCAAACCAGAATCAATAAGAGCTGCGTAGAAATGGTTCACAATTCTTTGCCATGGAGAGAAGTGTAGTTTTCATTCCTAAAGAACTCAGACATTAGTCTAACATCTTTTCTTCTGAAAAGTCCAGAGCGACTGATTTATATCTACGAGTATATGCGATGGCAACGATTAGTATAAGGCTTCGTAGAAGTAGCATCTTCCGACAGGTGCTGGTTCCTTAAATGACGAGAATGAGCCTCTGCAGCCGAACATCTTGCAGCTCTGCTAATAAGTCCTACTTCACGACTCCCCGTGGCGCCATCTGGGAATCTCACTAGAGGTTGCGAAGTGAAGGGGGCAAATGGCGAGTTTCTTGCGCCATTAACCAAAATTAGTGTCGGAAAAACAAAACAAGACCTTATCCGGCTACTCCGACATATTTGGAGCTCAGGCCGGAAAGGATTTCCAGGACTTAATCAGGGTCTTGGAAAAGAGATGGTGGCGGACGAGCCCTATAAGGGCCAACGGCAGCACTCACATCCCGGAACGGGTTACTGGCTTCGGTGTAACCGACCCCTCGTCCTAGGGGCACTCAAAATGGAACTGGTCCTCCAGGTTGGGGGTTGTGCCGCCGGGGTAACTGCCCGGCCATTTAAAAAAAAAACTAAGTTACGAAGCATCAACAAGCCTCGGATATGGACGGATCTACTGTTGACAAACCCACGCAAACGATTTAAGGACAATGAGCTTCGGATATGAACGTGGAATGTTAGATCCACAGACATAACCGCCATCCAAGAAATGGGATGGGATGGGCCGGACAAAAAAAAGATGAAAAACTGCGATATCCACTACGGCAATTGCTATCGACGGCAAAAGCAGCGCTTATTTGGATGCGGATTTGCTGTCGGAGGCAGACTAAGACAAGAAGTCCTCAGCTTCCGGAATGTGAGCGAGCGCCTCGTAGCAGTCCGCATCAAGGCTAAATTCGCCATCATTAGCCTCATATGCGCGCATGCCCCCACAGAGGAGAAAGAAGACGACACCAAGGAAGCCTTCTACGAGCTCCTTAACAAGACCTACGAGCAATGCCCTAGCTATGACATTAAAATTGTCCTCGGTGATTTTAGTGCAAAGCTAGGAAGAGAGGGTATCTTTGGTGGAACAATCGGAAAATATAGCCTGCACAATACCACCTCCGATAACGGATTCAGGCTAATCGACTTTGCGGCGGGGCGAAACATTGTCGTGGCTAGCACGCGGTTCCCACATCTCGACATACACAAGGGGACTTGGAGAACTCCTGATCAATCAACAGTCAACCAGATTGATCACATTGCGATCGACGCAAGACACTCCTCCAGCATTATGGATGTCCGTACGTTCCGAGGAGCCAACATCGACTCGGACAATTACCTTGTTGTAGCCAAGGTACGGTTGCGGATATCCCAAACTACGCCATGAATGCCGGCAAGCACATGTAGCTAAGCAAGATGCATATAACGTGGCGCTGCTTAGAAAGAGCTGCTCATGAGCTCTATGAGCGGAAGAGGAGAGACGAGCACCGGCTTCTCAGGAGGAAGAAGAAAGAGCATGAGAAGCGCACGATCGAGGAAATTGAGAGATGCTACTCCAGGAATGAGGTTCGGAAGTTTTACCAAAAGGTAAAAATAACATGCCGCGAAAACAAACACCGAACCGAAGCCTATAGAGATGAACAAGAGAACATCGTAGTAGAATCGCAGCCGATGCTGGGGATGCTTTAAAGCGGAAGGCGATGATGGTTGGAAGAAAGCATTCGCAATGAATGGAAGTTCAGCATTGTTTGTCCGATCCTCAAGAAAGGAGACCCTCTCAACTGCGCCAACTACAGATGCATCAGTCTCCTTAACATCGCATACAAGATCTTATCTGCCGTATTGTGTGAACGCCTGAAGCCGTTCGTCAACAACTTGATAGGTCCATATCTGTGTGGCTTCAGGCCAGGAAAGTCCACCATCGACCAAATATTCACACTTCTGCAGATCTTGGAGAAGACCCTTCTTCTTCTTCTTCTTCTTCTTCTTCTTCTTATCCTTTTATTAACCCTTTCCTCGTTATACGAACTTATGCGTAACGAGTTTCCCATTTTTACTGCATCGCTGCTGCTCCGCTTATGGGGTTGGCTAATGTCGCAGACCGCAGAACGCGTCTACATAATGCTCGGTCCTGGATCGCTTCAGTGGTAAGCCCCAGGCGTTGTTGCGTATTTGCCATCTGAGAAATCCAGGAACTCTTTTTCCGACCTCGTTTTCTTACAGTTGGAGTGACCGTAGTTGATAGTGCCTTTTTAACCGGATTTTCCGCAGATCTTCTTTGAACGTGGCAATACCAGCTTATTCTATTCGCCTCAAGCTGTTCGGTTACCGAATTCTTTATGTGTAGACTTCCTCTTATATCGATACACACCACCTATTCATCGATTTTAAGGCCGCGTATGACAGCATCTATAGAGAAGAGCTATATAGAGCAATGTCTAGTTTTGGCATCCCTACCAAACTCGTCCGTCTGTGCAGTATGACGATGGAGAATGCACGCTGCTCCATCAAGGTCGGTAAAGATCTCACCGAGACCTTTGATGTCCAGAAAGGATGTAGACAAGGCGATGCGCTGTAATGCGATTTTTTCAACATCGTACTTGAAAGAATAGTGCAAAACTCACGAGCAAACACAAGAGGCACTATCTTTCAAAAGTCCGTCCAACTACTCGCATACGCCGACTATATTGACATAATCGGGAGAAAGCAGCGTCTGCATTGACGGTGAGTGGAGGAAGAGATACAATGACGAACTGTATGGACTGTACAGCGACATGGACCTAGCCAGAAAAGTGAAGATCCAAAGACTGAGATGGCTGGGTCATGTAGAGCGCATGGACACCAATGCTCCGGTCTGAAAAGTCTTCGAATCCGTCCCCGAGGGACAGCGCAGTAGAGGAAGGCCAAGACTCAGGTGGCGCACGCAAGTGGAAGAGGACCTCAGCCAACTTAGCGTGCGAAACTGGAGGCAGCTAGCCAGGGATCGAGCTGGCTGGAGAAGCTTGTTGACTGAGGCCCAGGTCCACCCCGGACTGTAGCGCCACCTAAAGTAAGTATATGCGACCTAGGATTGATCCACGAATTTTTTGTACGGCTCAGCATGCCTACTGTAAAGGAGAGTCGGTGAAAACTGTTTTACATACACTAGCTGGCCGCATGCAACATGGAACAATCCCTACTCTATACAGGGTACAGAATTGTCGTGTTTCTGGCCATTGAAAGTGCTTTTAAAAACGCCAACACATCCCCAATCACAACAGCAGTTGTCTATGCTGATGACGTTGTTAAATCTATTTCAGAAAAGCTAATTAACTCCCTTCGCCGGATCGCTGTGAATTGAATGTAAGCCCTCATAAGACTGGAGGAAATATATAATTCAAATCATAGACCATCACCTGATTAACGATACCTGTTTAGTCTTTTCCGATACAGCGAAAAATTATTTTTTACATATAACTAAACTAGGCCCCTAATATCCAAGAAAAAATAGGAAAATCTACAGCATCCATCCATTGAAAGCAAATAAGGACTTCAACCTTGTATTACATGCTGGCTCAGTTATATGAGTAAGATGGATATTTACTTATAGGGTGGAGAGCCTTGTCAGCAACTAAGAAGAGTCCAAAAGATATATATGTCCCGTTTTTCATAACTCGCCCTTTAAAAGCTACCATACCCCAATTTCCACAATTCATCAATTTGTACAAAATGGAGAGAAGAGGAATGAAAATTTAAATATATTAAATAAGTTTTATTGTCTTATTTTTTATGTTTTCTTAACAGGTTTATGTAATGACTATAGCAGTGTTAACAAAAAAAAAAAATGACATTTGAAGTTTCACAGTAAAAAAAAACCTTAATTACCAGTCGGAATAAAAGTTATACAAAGTTTTTGGGCCATTTCTTTAGTCTCTTGTATCTCACAGTAATAAAATTAAGACTCGCTTTCACCTCTAGTTTAAGTAGTTAGAAGTTGTTCTTGAATCCCAGCCAATGGATGACATATGTTAGGTCGGACTTCATGCAATGTCACATGTGTCTGATATGGTTGACAATAAATCTGTAAACACAAAAACAAAAAAAACCACTGCAAAGCGGTAAGGGGCCTTTCAATCATTCTGTCAAACCACAATATTTAGAAAAGAAATTGTTAGAAATAATTGTAAAAGAGTAAACACCTTACTTGCACTTTTAACATACGAGTATAAAAGATGTCATGATTCGATAGCTCACCCCTTACAATCAGCTTTATTGAAGACCTACAGTAATTCGGTCGGAATAACCTAAAACAATTTAATCACACAATAATAGTTAAGTTTATTTATTTCACATCAATTTCTTACAAAGTTGGATATTCCGCGAAGAAAAATTTGTACGAAAAAGTAAACAAAATGCTAATGGACTTGCTCGTCTTCTTGTGTTATGGTCGTGGTTAATGAACATCTTAAAATGCACGTCGTCTTAGTATGCTATTCCAGTACTCCAGTACTACTGATATCTTGAATATTAAGCACTTCAAATGGTTTTCCTTCACGTACGATGCCTATTTGTTTAAGCGCAGCAGTTTTTAGTCTTTGTAGTTTCTGTAGGGCATGCATTGCCCCATGCAAGGGGTACCTTGCCTTAGTTCCGACACAACCACCAGGACCCAGTGAACTTGGCTTAGAGCCTGTGAAATAGAGTAATTTTTTAAGTAATTAAGCCCGAAGAGTGCTCCCTTTAGACTCAAACTTGAGTTATAAATATGTTTAAGGCAAATCATCGACACCACGGAGGAGTATTTTGCAGACCTTTCGCAAAAATTGCTTTTTGGACGGGATCAAGAAGTTGGAAAATCGCTCGAATAAGTGTAAAACTAAAAGGGGACTATATTGAATAAAATAAAAAAATACTTTTTTTTCCATTCCCAAGGAGGTTACTTTTCACCCCACCTAGTAAGAGAGTGATTCTGAATAAAAGGTAGCAACAGTCTCGTTATAACCTCTTCCAGACACAGCGCGGGCGAAAATCTATATTGTTCTATATTTATTAATTTTTGGCTGCTTTGTATATGGGTCGTATCACTGCTGTTTTTAGCTCTTAAGAGATATTAGCTTGATGCAGACTCACGTTAATAATTTGAGATATAATCGGTGCAAATACCTTATATCCGCATGTGCTTTTATATCGGCCGCTCTGATGCCATCTAAACCTGGAGGCTTTTTAACAGCCAAGGAATGAATAATGTTTTGTCCTCTTCTACGTTTGTTTCTTGAATATAAATGATATTAGATATTGTAGAGCTGCAGTGACTCGTTGTTATAGCACTGCAATGATAAATAATACGTAGGAGTTTGATCCTCACAGTTTTTTTTTTTTCATATTCGCTTGAAAGTGTCGATAACCAATATCATCGCTCCAAGCCTTACTATGTTTACCTCATGCTTCGTTGAACTTGCCTACGTAAAAGTTACTTTCCCACACTGTTCTTTTCTTTTTTTTTAATTTATTGCGGAACCTTTTGAACTCGGTTTCATAAGTTTTCCTCAATCTATTCTTCTTCCACTTTCGGTAGAGCTCATCCCGTTTTTTACATTCTCCAAGTTAGGCTGCTGACATCCAGGGGTTATGTTTCCATATATTTGGTTTGAACACTTTTTGAATTACACTTTAATTGCAAACTTCTCATACAAACAGTCAGCATCAGTTTCACTTAGTTGTGTCTCTTAATCTGTTTCACAAACAAGTTCAATCACTGTTTTCCTACTAATGATTCTGCTTTTCGTGGTTAGAAATAATATAAAAAAGACCCAGCTGCAGAAGTATTGAGTCAAATTCAACAATACTCCTGGAAGCTAGGCCGTATTTACTATTATTTGCCAGCTTGCAAACTAATGATCACTCAAAAACACAATAATTTGAAAGTATATAGAATTTTCATTTTTTCTTCACCATTAAAATTAAAAAATAAAAATTAGCTTATTTCTAATATTAGTTATAAATCTTGAAACTCAGAACGATGAAATATTCAAGAGTTGAAGAGGACACAATTTTCACAATAGTCAACCTTGCAACCGGGGAAATAACTTAGCCAGCCTACTCTATATGCCATCTGACTGTGACTGGAAGAATGACACTGAAGTCAGATGACAATGTTCACTATCATCTGCAATTTCATTTCACTTATTTCACTTCGTGTGATGCTCTCGAACTTACGTAAAATGCCTACAGTTAGTTCCAAGTATTGAATCTTATACAACAATACTTCAAATCACTGTAGCTGTCTTACTGTCAGAAACGATTTGTAGAAATACTCGTAGATAGAAATGTAAACATCATTTGTTTTATACTCATTTGTAACAAATATTTCAATTCAATTTCAATTCGATGCCATCAGCGAGGAACGCTTGGAACCTAACCTAGATGATTTGGCAACTTCAGTTGTTGAAGGACCCCAATTCAGTTGGAAGTATTTACAGCGACGTAGGTTATGCTCGCTGTCGGCTGCATGTGCCTAAGACTTTGTGATGACAAATATTTGAAATACTGCATGATTTTCACATCTTGGGGTGAACTCTAGTACGCTACATATGGCCAGGTATTCGAAGGAATTGCGCTAAGTTCATTGAGGAGTGTCTGAAATGTCAAAGGATAAGAGTTCACAGGCAAAAAACGGCCCCATTCTCACAAATTGTAGCCCCAGAACAACGTTTTTCACATGTAAATATCGATATTATAGGACCCTTGCCATCATCGGAATGTAGTCGCTACTGCCTCACCATGATCGACAGGTTAACGCCGGAGGGGATTCCGATGGAAGATATGTCAGCTGTCTCAGTGGCCAGACAACTTATAGCCGATTGGATTGCCAGACTCGGAGTTCAAAGCAAATCACAACATATCTCGGGAGGCAGTTTGAGTCAGCTTTAATTCATGAGTTTTCGAAACTTCTGGTTGTAACGCATATCAAAACTACGCCCCACCATCCCCAGGTAAATGGTATGGTAGAGCGTCATCATCATTCGCTGTAAACAGCAATAATGTGTCACGAAAAGCTGGAATGGTGAGAAGTTATGCTCCTAGTTCGGTTGGGTTTTTGCGTTTTGCTACGCATCAGCAGCTGAACTAACCTAGGGGCCTACATATTTTGCGCCTACCGGGAAAATTCTTCATCGAGAATCAGCGATCTCAATGCTTTCTTGATTGTCAACTCAAATGAACCGCGCATCTCGCCGCCTAAGAGGTAAATTTTGTACACAAGTTTCTAACTAACTAACTGTTCTCATGTCTTTGTAAGGAATGATGTCGCTCGGCAAGCGCTTTCTCCCATTAACAGTCTTCAGCAAATCAGCGAACTGTGTTCTCATCAAGGGAAGTCAGTTAAAGTATCTATAGACCGGTTTAAAGTTGCTTTCGTCACCCGAGTAGAGCCACACAGAGCGCCAAAGTAGATGCAATCAGACGTTCCGGCAGTAAAACCGTCAACAACTATCGCGAAGACAACAAATGCTGCAAATATGTTGCAAAGACAACTGAAGATTACCAACGAATGACGACCATTTCATACGGATCAGTTCAGAAGAGTTTAGTTGATGTTGTGTGCATGAGACGCATCGGCACACAGCTTGATGCAACAGTCTGAATTTCAAAGAGATGATCGTTAAAGTATTACTGCAGAATAAGTCAATTTGGACTCCACATTCATAGAACGCATCATTACAGGTAATGAAACTTGAGCTCATCGCTATGACATAGAAACAAGCCAACAAGCATCGAGATGATGCCACTCAAATGCGCCCAAACCAAACCAAAACCAAAAACAAAGGTTAACGTTTAGTGCAAGAAAAATTCTTTGATGTTGCACCACAATTTGAACAAATACGCTACTTATATGATTGAACAAGCTCCGCACTATCTTGATTTGGCTCTCTGTGACTTTTACCTATTTCCGAAACTCAAATTACCACTTCGTGGGGCCTGTTATGAGCCGATTCAAGCCAAAGAAGAAATGACGCAGAGAGAACTGAAGGATGACTGGATTGTTAGTCGAAAAAAATGTGCCACTTCAAATGGAGCCCATTTTGATTTGTGTTGTTGACTCAGTCCTGGCTATATTTTCTCAAAATGTATTTTTCAATTATCGAGTACTAATATAAAGGTATGTATACATATGTGTATAATTTACGGCCAAGTGTTTAATTAAATGTTTTCTGAAGTGTCATAGGAAATGAGTTCCATAAATGAGTGGTATTGACGAAAACGGTACGCTGCGATTGCATGCAATTCAATCTAGTTTGAATACGGACTGCGGTTATTTGGAAGTTTGTCAAAGAAAGTCTGTTGTAAGGAGTGATTCATTTAGTGGGGATTTTATGATAGATCACGCTTGCTTCATATTATACTGATATGGTACATTTGTTCAGTATTGTTTGACATTAAATCATAAAGAAAAAATCTCATACAATTGGGTAGTTGCAATCCAGTTTTCATTACGGATAAAAGCAACCAAATGAACGTGATAGATACGTGTACGCGATGACCGTGATGAATCGATTCGACGCCGTTCTTAACAGCTCATCTCTTCGTGGGCACCAACTTGGCGTATTTCACACGAGGTTCTTGGTTATAAAACATAAAAATTCAGAGAGAATTGAAGCTGTCCGGCTTTTCGGATCGTCTCTTTCAGTCGTTAGACTCTTGACAAATATTCCTAGCTTAATAAGTACAAAAATAAGCAGTTTTAGTATATTTGGAGTGCGGAGCAACATGAAGAAATTCACGAGTTGCCATTATATCCAGAGAAAACAGCGGTTTGGTGTGGAATCATTTGTTTATATTTCTTTAAAACTAAAGCCGGCCAGAACGTTACTGTTATCGCCCAATGGTAGCGGACTATTTTCTGCCTAAAATTGAATTTCGTGGTCTTGACGACATTTGTTTCCAACGAAACGACACCACTTGCCACACCGACCCGCGTGAAACCACGGCTTTATTGCAAGAACAATTCGGAGAAAAATTAATTTCACGTTTTGGAAAGGGCAACTGGTCACCGAACTCATGTGATATCATAACCCTAAACTTTTTTCTTTGGGGCTACGTAAAGTTTGAAGGCTACATGGCTAAGCCGCCTACGATTGATGAATTGGAAGCCAACATAACTCGAGTCACTGGCCTAACACCACCCATAATGCTTAAGTCCCTCATCAAAAATTGGAATTTCAAGATGGTCCATGTTAGCCGCAGTTATTCCCAATATTTCAAAAAAATAATCAGGCAAAAATAAATGTAAAGAATGGTTCCCTTGTGTAAGATTAAGGTTAGCCGACGAACTTGAACTTTTTGAATGTGTTTTCTATTTCTGAAAGTAGTACTTCTAAAAGAATCACACTTTACATGAACTCAGGCTAGCGAGTCTGCATAAGAGTAATACTATCTACATGGATTACTTACCAGAATTCCATTCATACATACCTTTGAGTTGACCGTAAGAGTCGCAATCAGGTAGCGAAATGTATGTAACTTATGTTAGATGCACAAAATTTTTGATTTGTTCAGATTCAGTGATAAATTATGCGTTTGCGCCCACTGTTGAATGGTATGCAGATCTTTATTAATCTGATCTAACTTAGATCTGAAGAACAATTGGGCTGCATCAGCATATATGTGAATGTTACAGATTTCGACAAGCCAATAAAGCTCTTTAATATTAAAAAAAAAGCGAAAACAACAAGGGTCCACTGGTGGATACCTGAGGCACCCCTGCAGGAACTATAAGAAAAGAAGACATTTCTCAGAGACAGGTAATACTAAAGAGGTACTTAATAGAAATGTACAAGTTCAGTTGTCAAAAAACAACTCACTTTGCTAATAAGTACCGAATGACCAACAATGTCAAACGCTCTTGTGATGTCAAGTCAAGCCATATAAAAAAGCAGCGCATTTACTATATAAAACAACAAGTAAAGGCGCAGTTCTGCAGCTCTGTTTGGTTGTATCAGACTTAAAACGTGTTACAAATTGAGATGTCTGCAACTGCTTTAAAATGGACTTTTTAATTTTTTTTCGTCAAGAAAGGCAAGATAACAATATTCGGTATTCAGGTCTCGCGTCTTGGGAAACCAAAGTATTTTAACAATTTTCCATACACTCAGATACCTACTCACAGATGGTTAGGATTGAATTAAAAAGAAAAGGTCAAAAGTTTGGGAATTAAAGGGAAAAGAAAACTGTGCCTTTATTTTTAATTGAAACTCAACGGGATTTTAGCACATTAAATAGTTATCGATAAATATTTCGGAAGTATGGAAAATGCACATGATCGTGCTTGGTTAAAATAGAATAACTCCGGATGAAGGTGTCTTTGGTTTGTCAACATGACACACTTGTGAAAAATAATTGGTTCATTGCACAAATTTCTAATAAGATGCCACTTCCGAGTTGCATTTAGTGTGAGTCGGACATAATATGTACATTCTTACATGAACGCATACTAGCACCACATAGGCTTAATCAGAATAATATGCAGCATGAAAATGAACATTACTGCACCGGGCACTCCTTCCGCACAGCAGATAGGTGATCCAGGCGCCAATAGCAATATTTGTGCCAGAGATCGACTGTTTCCGGGGGCAAGCAAAATGATGCATTGTAGAAATGAATTACGGAAAGGAAGCCAGAAAGTCGGCACAATAATAGGCAAAGGTTTCCAATGAGAAAACTTATTACAGCAACGTTAAGCCAACATATAGTACGAGAAGAGTTCAAAACAGCGCCCGCTACACATACATGAATTTACGGATGAAAGCATACAAAATGAAATTGAAGTTGCCATCATCTTGATGCCGAAGTTCTTAAATAAAATCGTAAGTGGCGGCCGACTTATAGCAATGAAACTGAAACGTCGAATATTGCTTAAGCCTAAGTCCTGTGAGCAAATGATATACGAGTATTTTTGGGCAAGATTGTTTAAGAAATATTGAAAGTTGAAAAATCAATGGAGGAAATGCTTTCATTTGTGCAGATATAAGAGTAAATGAGCACGCCGTGAAATTGAACTATGAATGGAAAAACTGGAAAGTAGGTTTTGAAACGAGAAATACAGTGGGAAAAGATATACTATCTTTGGCTCATATAAGTCGCTTGACATTACTCTAGGTATATTTAAAGGCCCTTGAGCACCAAATCCCTATATTCTGAAATAATGCGAAACTTCGAGTGAACGATTCTTTGTAATTTTCCTTCAGATCTGTAGTGTTTTTGAAAAAGTTCAAAAATTGTAAATCGTCAATTTTATGGAAGATCTGCAGCACAATGGTAGTACTCGTAATTCCCAGAATTTGTTCACTTCGGTCGTCAAACTGGACAACAATTGAATAAATATATGCTGGTCCGAATCAGGTGCGAATCCTTGCAACTAAAGTTTTTAAAACTTTATAGCGAATACGATTCAATTTTTTCAAACTATTTGCTGATAGAAAATATTAGAATAACCAGAGCATGACTATTTATGCATTAAAGACAGATATTCAGCAATTCGTTGATACATGTTTCTGCAATTCTTAGACACAAATGGGCTCTTCGTTCTGTACGATCAAGGGCTTACAAATGTGAGCTCGAAACAGGAACAGAAAATGTTGTTGAGACAAGTTAACTGTATTTGGGTACTGCATCACATGTTGTTATTTGACTTTCGTGCGAAATACTAAAAAGTCTGAATTGCCGTCTTTATTTGGAGCAGTGTTACGCTAAACAAGGCCAGTTCCTGAGTGCTAACTGCCGACCTTACCCATCGATGGAGTGGGGTTTACATAAACGAACATGTCTATTGTTCTACTACAACAAAGTAGTCAAACTTGCTTTAAACCTTGAGGGTGTGACGCCAAAAACAAAATTCTTTCGATACGACAATGTGAACTAAAGATACGTGTCAATTCGTCAACTAAACATCGTGGAGGAATACAACTGGCATATGGGCGACGTCGATTTGAGCAATGGTATCATGGACGAGTAGGTACAAAATAAAAGTAAGTAAGAAAAAGTACCAGAAGTACGAGTATTTCTAAAATTCATGATTTACGCTATATTAAAAGAAGGCGATAACAGTCTCCCAGTCCCAGAAAACTTAAGAGGGAATCTCTCTTCTCTCAGCGTTTAGAAAGGTCTTCACACAAATCTTAAACCATAGGTTGACAGTTTGGGAGGGAGACCAATAGTCGTCTTAGTGTTTTCCAAGCAGATTTTCGTGTAGGGTTCTCTACGGAAGACCAAATTTTTGCATTGACAACGGTTGCCACAAGAGTTAGAAAGGGGAGAAAGAAACTGTATTCCTTCTTTGAGGCTGCCTTTGACACAGTTAATAGAAACTTTCTGTACAAGTTATCGTCTCTGGGACTTTCTACCAAATTTATTAAAGTGTATAAGGAGCTTACAACACAAACCTTTGCTACGGCTTGGAACGGTAATGTTTTGTCGAACTATTTTTCAGTTCAAACAGGGGTTCCTCAAGGCTGTGTGCTTAGCCCACTTTTATTTGCTCTCTACATAGATGATATAGCAAATTATCTACCGGGAGAGGTTCGAGTTGGTGAAGTTGAAGTTAAAGTCCTTTTGTATACTGACGATCTGGTAATTTTGTCTGATAGCCCACATATTCTTCAGCTGCAAATAAATAGATTGAAAAGCTATTCCGACTTAAGGGGCTTAAAGATTAACACCTCTAAGTCAAAAATAATGGTTTTCGGTACTGGTAGGGGTAGCAGAACTGCCCGAGAAAGCTAGACTTTGGAGGGTGAGCCGATCGAAATTGACAAGGAATGTAATTTCTCGATATGAAAGCTCATATTCACGGGAAAGCAGTAGCCGCTATAACTGTCATTAACCTAATGTGGTGAAGCTTCTTTGGAAACCAACGAATCGACTGCGCTTCAAAGTTCAAGGTTTTCAATGCCACTGTTAACACGTTCCTCTGCTACGCAAATCAAGTGTTTAGCTATAAGTACTTTGAAGAGTGAAGAGAACGGTCCAACGGTTCTTCTTTAAACGGATCTTTAAACTCCTGCCAACTACCCCCTCATACGCCATCTACCTTGAATCGGGTCTCCTGAAAATCTACCTCAGAAACTTAAAAGCTAATGCTGACTATATAATAAAAGTGATGCGCAGGGCAGACAATAGTCTCCAGAAGAGGCCTCTCAAGATGGCGCGTCAGTATAACCTACCACCTTTCAAAGAATGGAATGAGCTCGCTTGCTTACATGACATTCAGTTGGGTCTCACAGAGGCAAACGAAAATTAGTGGGAAGATAAGCTATATGCATACATAAAGAAACAAGATGATTATGTTAAAATGACTGTATAAGTAGAGCCCAATCTTCATCTTCGCGATATATATATAGGCTTCTGAACCATGCACTAGGCGCCGGTAAGTGGAATATTTTAAGAATATTTAGAGTAAGAACCGAACTCCTGAGACTGACTGATGTCAATGCAATCTACACGCTGTGCAATCGTAACGAGGACAAAAACATCTACCACTTTATCGCAATCTACGCAATACTATCAGAATTACATATGAGTACGTTTGCTTTACTTCTCTAAAGTGCGTCGCACACTTGAAGAAACAAAGAATGTTCTAAATGGAATGGAGGGTTAGATACACTTCATGGAAATGATCGCAGTTAATAGCACTACTCCGCTGGGCACCACGCTTGGAACGCACTCGGGTGATCCCAGAACAAATAAAAGTGCTTGTGTCAGAGCCCGACGATGACCTCAAAAAGTTTAGAGCTGGAAGCGATTATGCGTCGCAGAACTCTACAAATCCTGTGCGTACAGGAAACGGATTGGTGTAATACAGGAAATAAAGCGCGTTTTCTAGATTTAAAAACTAAGGCATTTAAGATGTTCTACCATGGAACGGTCAATGGACGAAACGGTGTTGGAATCGTTGTTGCAGCGGATCTTTTAAACAACATCGTTGGTATCTTGAAAATAAGCGACCGCTTGATGGGTGTTAAACTCGTCATACACAATGAAACGTGGAACATTGTTAGCGCGTACGCCCCACCAAATGGATGCTACCAATCGGAAAATAATAAATTTTGGTCAGAGTTCGGTAATTTGCTTAGAAATATACCTATCGATGAGATGCTCTTCGTAGGCGGAGATTTAAATGGCCACGTCGGAGAAACAAATGTTGATTATGAGGACTCCCACGGCGGTCAAGGCTTTGGAACCAGAAATTCAGCTGGCGAAGACATCCTTGTAGCGTGTAGGGCTTACGGCTTAAGCCTCTTAAATACAATGTTTATTAAACATCAACGACATCTTATCACCACGAAACGCAAATAGATTATCACCTCTGCAAAATGTCGATGAGAAACCGTGTTAAGGACTGTAAAGTAATACTTGGAGAATCGCTAGTAAGCCAACACCGTCTGCTCATTACAGAATTTTTCACGGCGGAACCACCGAAAACACGGGCATCGTTTGGAAAGCCAAAAATCCGGTGGTATCCGGTATCTATCGAAGGAACGAAGCGAAAGATTTATCGCACTGGCTAAAGAAGTACTTCAAAATATAAATGGTATCGCAGACTCACTTAGCCCGCAAGAAATGTGGAACGGCATGCACGAGGAATGCATAACACTCGCAAAGTCCCATCTGGGGACTATATCGAAATACCATCACGTCGGCAAAGAAACATGGTGGTGGAATGACGAAACCAAACGAGCTGTGGCCGACAAGAAGAGTGCATTCGAAAAAGCTCGACTGGCTCTTGAATACGAGCGCCTTAAAAAGATCGCAAAGAAAGTCCTGGCTCGAACTCGAGCGGCAGCAGCGGAAAACCTGTACCAGGAGTTGGAACAAATATCCTCACGATCGGCGGATAGAAGACAAGCTATCCAAGAAGTTCAAACGTCGTACAATACTAAAATGCCAAATATTTTAAAGCTCGCTGCACAGAGGCGAAAAAATTCGATGGAAATAACCTCGCCGAAATACATAAAAATGGCAGACGGTCACTTACTAACAAATGAAAAGGAAATTTGTGACCGGTGGCTTGAATACTGCAAGGAGTTGCTTAACAAACAGTTTCCACGTGATATCGTGCCGACAGCTGGTCTATTCGAGGAGGAAGTTTGGGACTTTTCAAACGAAGAAATAAGTATAGCAATTGGAAAAATGAAGAGGAGGAATGCCGCGGGACAGACAGCATTCCATCAGAGTGTTGGTCGAAGATGGAGGGAATCGGCAGCGTTTGCCTATCGAAACTTTTAAATAAATTAAAATGCGGACAACCGATGCCGAATCAATGGAAAAGTAGCTTCTTGGTTCCATTATACAAAGGAAAAGGCGACACTCGAGAATGCAACAACTACCGTTCAATCAAGCTTATGTCACACACAATGAAAACCGTCGAAAGAGTCTTAAACGAGCGTCTTCGGCAAATAATAAAACTCGATAATAGCCAGTGTGGATTTGTTGAAGGAAGATCGACGGTGGACGCTATCCAAAGCCTACGAATAATAATGAAAAAGCACCGAGATTCGTCTAAGGATTTACACATGGTATTTATCGACCTCGAGAAAGCATTTGATCGAGTGCCTAGGGATCTCATATGGGCCGCGCTGAGGTCTCAAAACGTACCGGAAACGTATGTTAAAATAATACAAAACGTGTACGGAAACGTGAAAACTGCGGTTAAAGGCTCTGCTGGACTAACGAGAGAATTTCCAGTCAATGTCGGAGTGCATCAAGGAAGCGTACTTAGCCCTTTCCTCTTTAACATAGTATTCGACTATCTTTTAAAAGACTGCATGCGCGAAGCAAATGTAACGTCAATTCTCTTCGCTGACGACCCAGTTATACTTAGCGATAACGTCGAAGATTTACAGAACGCCTTAGATTCATGGAGAAATGCGCTAGAGAGAAACGGGTTTAAAATAAGTCGTTCAAAGACGGAGCATTTGACGTGCCCATTTAAGCATCCGTTGCGACCTGTTCCGGATATAATGTTAGACGGAATAGTCCTTCCAAAAAGCACTATCTTTAAGTACTTATGATCAATCGTTAACATGGAAGCGAAATGTGACGACGACGTAAACCACAGAGTGAGTGTGGGGTATATGGAATGGCGGGAAAATTCGGGACATTTAGCCAACCCCATAAGCGGAGCAGCAGCGATGCAGTAAAAATGGGAAACTCGTTACGCATAAGTTCTTATAACGAGGAAAGGGTTAATAAAAGGATAAGAAGAAGAAGAAAACTGCGATGCAAGAGATGGAAGGTTAGCATGTTTTATCATTTCTTAGATCTTGGCATGTCCAATGCCTGGTTATTGTACAAAAGAGTACACAAGACTTAGAACGTTCAAAACACGCAACTCTCGTCTGAAAATTTTCAAGAAAAGATCATGTTGTGGAATTTGGGTACAAAAGCTCATACAACACGACCAAATATTGAGCCAGAAATTCAGGCTTTAAAACCTACGGATCTAGTACTCTTTGTCTCACTAGAAGCTGTTCGTCAAAACCAAATTGGGAATTGGTCTATTATATATGGGACAAGAAGAGAATTCGCTGCAAGTATTCGAACTATGTTGGCGTATCACAACTGTAAAAGTGTGGCGTACCATTCTGCAACAACAAGCAAAACAATTGCTTTAAAGCAATCTATATCTCTTGGAACCTTAGTTCATTTTTTAACCCTAATCCGCCCACCCGGTGACCTTCGGTCGTAATTTTCGATGGTAATTTTCACAAATTTTTGAAGAGTAATGCCATTCTCATTCACTGGCTTTGTTTCCCTAAGGAAACCTAATCCACCCAGGTGGTGTCTCACAGTCACCCCTATTGCAACAATAATAGAATACACGGAAAAGCATGGCCTGTGTGCAAAGTGTATTCTTTTATGCTAGGTGGCTCTGAATTGTCATGGTTACTGAGGGGAAACTTTATTAAGAGTCTGTTAGTTTTTTTGGCATTGCAACATGTGTCATCATCAATTCACAGGTAATTAATGCAGAATTCAGTTCTGATTTTTTGTGCTCTATTAAGTTGTTCCAAATTGCAATACGTTGTAACAACACGCACTGGAATTGGAAAAGGTATCTTTTTTTCATGGATTATAGAAGATGTATAAGACAATTATTTTGTTGTATACAGATTACCATTCAAGCAGTAATGGCTCTAAGAAAATATCTTACACATAACGATATAAGAAGGGCGATTGAGGCTGACTCGGACAATGATAATAATGCGTTTCGAATTAAATGACGAAAGTGACTTTGACTATTTGGACAGTGGCGATAGTGAGGAACATGCTACCGAAATATTATTTGAGGAATTGGCAGGAGAAATAGAGCTAAATGATGACGATGATGATAAAAATATTGAAGCTGGAAAATATTTTGGGAAGGATGGAACTGAATCGAACTCTGAACCGTTCGGTCAAGGAAGATCAGCCAGTCATAACATTATTAGAGGTCAAATATTGGGTCTATAACTTAATTCGTGCGGTTTGCTAAGAGATGGCGTAACTTGTATTATTCCATTGGAACATGCGTTGGAAAGCTACTGTCATTGTACGTCATTTCAGTTTATGTCATTCATTTGAAGCGTAAACAACAATAATTTTTTTTCACTCAAATATGTCGAACTTTGTGCCTGAAAAGTGTTTTTGCGGGGAGTTCTTCTTCATTATTTTAATATGAAGAAAACTGCTGCTGAAAGTCATCGTATTTTGGTGGAAGTTTATGGTGAACATGCGCTAGCTGAGCGAACGTGCCAAAGTGGTTTGCACGATTTAAAAGTGAAGATTTTGGCTTGGAAGACGATGAACGTCCTGGGCAGCCAAAAAAGTTTGAAGATGAAGAACTGAAAGCATTATTCTATAAAGATTGTTGCAAATCACAAAAAGAGTTCGCAGAATCTTTGGGTGTCACTCAAGCAGCCATTTCAAAACGTTTAAAAGCAGCTGGATATATTCAAAAGCAAGGAAATTGGGTTCCACATGAACCCAAGCCGAGAGACGTCGAGAGGCGGTTTTGCATGTCCGAAATGCTGCTGGAACGGCACAAAAGGAAGTCATTTTTGCATCGGATTGTTACTGGTGATGAAAAATGGATACATTACGACAACCCCAAGCGCAAAAAATCATATTTGAAACCCGGCCAATCAGCCAAATCAACGGCAAAGCCGAATATCCATGGTGCGAAGGTAATGCTCTGTATTTGGTGGATCAGATTGGTGTGCTGTATTATGAGCTGCTAAAACCGGGTGAAACCATCAATGGACAACGCTACCGAACATAATTAATTCATTTGAAGAGAGCAGTAGCCGAAAAACGCCCGGAATATGCGACCAGACACGAGGCAATAATTTTCCATCATGACAACGCTCGGCCCCACGTTGCTATTCCGGTTAAGAACTATTTGAAAAACAGTGGATGGGAAGTCTTACTCCACCCTTACTTATAGCCCAGAGCTTTCCCGTTCTGACTACCATTTGTTCCGGCCGATGCAGAACGCCCTCACTGAAATAGGGTTCACAACAGAGCAGAATGTCAAAAATTGGCTTGATTCATTCTTGGCTGCCAAGCCGGCGCAGTTCTTTTGGGATGGGATCCACAAATTGCCAGAAAGATGGGAAAAAGCCATAGCTTCAGATGGGCAATACATTGAATAATACTACGAGTATTGTACATGTTTTTCTTAAATAAACGTTAAAATTTTGGAAAAAAAAACCGCACGAATTAAGTTATATAACCAATAGATAAAGTTGTTTTCCGGCCTGAAAAGCATATTGACGAAGAAAGTAATGCATTGGGATTTGATAGTACAATTATTGGTCTTATTGTCAAATTTACGAATTGCCATGGTGCAGAAAGGAAAGGGCAGAAATGGAAATTCACTAACGGCATTGAAATAAGAGGTTTCATTGGACTGCTTATTTACGCGGGCACTAAAAAAGAAGGCATTTTTGATTTTACGGACTTCTGGGATGAAGTTCATGGCCATCCAGTATTCTGGGCAACAATGTCAAAGAATAGGTTTGCCAAAATTTCGCAACATTTACGATTCAATGACACATCAACGAGATCAGATAGACGACAGAGAGACAAATTTGCACCAATAAGGGAACTTTGGAAGATGTATGTACCTGGTATGGACATAACAATTGAAGAGCAACTGGTCCCCTTCCGACGTAGAGTGCAATTCATACAATACATCCCTTCAAAGCCGGATAAATATGGCATGAAGATCTGGTGGATATGTGATAGCTCTACATCCTATCCCTTGTTTGGTATTACTTACCTTGGACAGGAAGGGAATAAAAGAGATTGTCATCAAGCGGAGAATGTGATGTTGATGCTTTCCAAGTCTTACTCTGGATCGAACCGAAATTTTATGTTTGATAATTTTTTTTACATCACACCATCTGGCAAATCAATTATTGACCACTATTTCTCAGAGATCTTGCAATGGGATTAGTTACACCTCACATTTTACGCCGCAAGACTAAGTAGTTATCAGAGCCACTAAACCATGTCATTGGTGAAATAATGCCATCTGCAGCAAAGTATTCTGAAGACAACAAAGCTGACACATCTAGAAAGAGGAAACGATGTTACAGGTGTTCGCATGATAAAGGCCGCGCTTCAAAACAAATATGTTGTAAATGCAAGAAGAGCGTCTGCAACGAACACTCAGACAAATCAGTTATATGCCAAGTTTGTAAATTAACCAAATAATGAAATAACAAATCAAACAAATTTCAAATGGAGTTAGTAATTTAGTTATAAATAAAAAATCGATAAAAAACTTTAAATAATATTTTTTCAATATTATTTCAAAAAATAATTAGCACTTTTCTAATATGGTGACTTGCCGTCACCACCTGGGTGGATTAGGGAGAGAATTGACCTGGGCTGATTAGGGCTAAACAAAGTGCCCCTACCTGTCCAATTTTTTCTGTTTTCCAAAACCTATCATAAAACACTGCTTGAAACAATATGTTGTTGAATTTTGAAAGGTTAAATACCGAGTTAAAAACGTTGTGGTACCATAGATAACCATAAAAAAAAATCACTCTGTACAAATAAAAATTATTAAAAAATTTGGCATGCGAGTATGATGAGGGTCATAACATTGCACTTTGATTGGATTTTAATTAAGAAGCAGATGGAGCTTGTAAGACTTCACAAACTTTGTTAAGCTGTTTCAGACAATTTTTCATAATTGATTTTAATTTAAATTTTTTTTATTAAAGAAAAATATAAAGCGCGTAAATTCTTGTATCATCACCATCCATTAATTATAATTGTATTTTTTATACCACCTTTATTCGCCATGTATCTCTTAAGGCAAAAAGAAAGAAATCGACGTTTTAAACTAAGTTAAAAGGCTCCAGCGACAAGAAGTATTCATTTAAATTCAACAATACCTCGAGTAACTGGAGCATTTCACCAATAGTTTTTTTTTTATTTCAAAATTAACACTTAAAACACTTTTAATTTAAAACAAAATATTATAAGCACAATTCTTTTTTGAAGTCACGGTTTTTTATTAAAAACTTTGTTGAATTTTCAGTGAGCTCTTTTGAAATTTTAATTTAAAAATCACAGTTCACTGATATTATTTTCCCAAAAAGATATTTTTTTATCCTATTTATTCGAGAGCATTTAATCGTCACGAAATTCACTTGACAACTGTCCGCGGTCCCGATCTGGGATCAATATTTAAACTTTTGGAGCGCACTACAAGTGGTTTGGCTGCCGAGTACATAGTCGATCGTATGAGTTCTCATACTGGTGTAAGTGAAGGTTGACACTTTGAATGTTGGAAGTGTATATCATTTTTTAAGAGTGCTAGCCATGCATACTAGTACATAAAAATGAAACAAAAACGATCACTTTTTGTTTTGTTTAGAATCTGGACTTTATTACTTTTCTTGGAATAAGTCTGTTCTGCCTGTGAAGGGGTGCCAGCCTGGAAGTCGACATCAGCATCTTTGCGGTGACCGTTTTTCGGGACTGAGATTTGTCGTGGCACTTAGTTGTTATGACAAAAGATATAAAAATTTATTTATTTTATTTTTTAACTCAAGTCGCCAGATGAAGTGAAAAGAAAATCTACGCTTCCCGTCTATTGCGTATTGAGTGACGGTTTTGATTTGCAGTACGATCGTAGATGTATATACTTAAGAGTATCCCTACTAAATATGATACCGAGAGCGGTCACGCATGAAGTGCTAAGACCCTGAAATGTATTTCCTCCGACTATGAGCCTTAAATTTAACGACGCACGGCACGGTTTCTGTCAAACCGTTATTATAATATGAGAAAACGATTTATTGGCTCAACTATATCTCATATTGTATTTAATGATTTTGTTCATTAAATTTTTAATTTTAAAAATTGATGTGTAAAGTATACACATAGAAGATGTGTGATTTAATGGTAACCACTCGATAGTCTTCAATATACGAGAATGTATGTTCATTATATATCTAGATGTACACTACTTGAGCCTGTTTATGTTTGCTTAAGCACAAAAGATTTCGATAGACCGATGTCCATCAACTTTTATTGATTTTTAGATCATGAGAGACCCCTATTAGTGGAGAAGAAAAATCGTACTCGTGTCTGCACTTTCTCATTTCAACTTAATTTTATAGGTTTTGTTTTTATTTTTATTGCTTTCGACTTTTCGAGGAACAATCAATTAAAGAAAAATATCCAGAAGAACTCTAGAGCGGAAACAAATTTGTAAATACGCGGAGAATGCCTTGGACAAATTATGGAGAATTTGTTATCATTACAACTATGAATGGGACAGCGGACACAATTTCCGAATAGAATCAATAGGGAAGTAAAATTCCGAAAGACCTTATCCGGGCTACTCCGACATATTTCGAGCTCAGGCTGGTAAGGATTTCTCAGACTAAGTCAGGCTCAAGATGGTAGCGGATGCGCCTTTTATGTGGGGTCGGGTCGGTGGGGTTATCAACAATAAAACTGGCCCTCCAGATTGGCGTTTGTGCCACGGCGATAACGGTAAACAATAAGCCTTGGACGCCAATGGATCAATTATTGAGAACCCATGCAAACGAATTAAGGACACCGAACCTTCGGATATTGCACGTGAAATGTTAGGCCCCTTAGTAGGCTTAGAGGCAGAGAATGCTGCAATGCAGATATTACCGCCTTGGCGATTGTAGCCGTCTGACGTCGAAATTCCTCACAATATTAGCTTGTCTTGGCGGCGTTCGGGATATCCGCAACCGTACCTTGGCTACAATAAGGTAATGGTCCGAACCGATGTTGGCTCCTCGGAACGTTCGGACTTCCATAATACAGGAGGAGTGTGTTGCGTTGATCGCAATGTGGTCAATCTGGTTTACAGTTGATTGATCAGCAGTTCTCCAAGTCCCCTTGTGAATATAGTGTTGCGCCGCTGACCTGCAAAAAAAACCAAAATATAAAACGAAAGAGTTTTGCAGAAAAATTGGAGGAAGAAAAGTCTTTCACGGGTAGTCGACGGCAGCAACTCTCTAATAAATTTATAAAAAAAAAAACCAACAAAAGACAGAAAAGAAATTTTTAAATAGAGATGGACTTAACTCAGCCTTAACTCAGCCGAAGCGAGCACTTGTACCGATAGCAATGCAACCGTTTGATGGTACGGCTCATGGATAGACTACCAACGGCAATTCCAAATCACTGCAAGGTACGCTAAGTGGACAACACAAGAAAAGGCGAATGTATTGGCGATGCGGCTAAGAGGGGAGGCACTGTCTGTGTTAAGTGCTTTGCCATTAAATTCTTTTGACAAGTTTGTTGCGTCAGCGATTTTGTGAGAGGGGTGGATCCAGCTTCACTCAGTTACGAAAACGTACACAAGGTGCGAAAGAGAACTGTGCTGAGTTCGCTTTGGGTCTGCAACGATTGGTAACGTCAGCGCTTCCTGGATGTCCAACGAACGTGGGGCAAGAGGTTCTGGTGAGTCAATTCATCGAGGGTCTGGGGGACGAATCTGTTCAAGATCTAGTTACGGTCGGGCGCCCGACAACACTTACTGAGGCCCTTAACTTAGCTCTGGATCTGAGTTTAAGAACCAGAAGAAGAAGGGTGTTTACAGTGGAAAGTCGATCCGTACCAAGGGGATCAAATTCAAAAAACTAGAAAACGTAGACAACAGAGAGCGGTTGTCTACTGAGGTAAACAAAAGCGCTTCACAAACGACGAACATGGATTGTACAACGGATAACGAACAAGGAACTGCAGTTTGCAGAAACGAGACAGAAACTGAGGACGAAAAACCAGAAGTGACATTTGTGGGACTTACTAGCGATACTAGTCTTTCTGTGGAAGGATTTGTCGGAGGGTAAAGTTGCCCATTTGTGGTGGACTCTGGAGCGAACATATCTGTTCTGGCGGAACGATTTCTTCCCGAGAACAGGATGGTGGGTATTTCCGGAGGCACAATTCTAAGCGAGGGAATGGCTAAGGTGAGATTTTTTATTAATCACAAAGAATGTTATCACTCTTTTGCGATAGTACGACATGAAGTGCCGAAAATCCTGGGGGTGGACTTCCTATTAAACCAAAAATGTTGCTTGGATTTCGAAGAAATGACCATGGAAATAGGGGGCAGAAAACATGCATTGCGCCTTCCACCCGGATCAGCCACTCAGCTGCTAACAATACCAACCACAGAAATTCTTACAGCCGGAAGAGAAACATTGGTTAAAGTAAACCGACCGACTACTATCAAAAGCAGAATGGCGCTGATTGGGCCTGTGCCCAGTTTCGAGTTGCGGAAGCAGTAGAAATTTGCGAGGTCCCAACGGCTTCATACAAAAGGGGGTTCGCAGGGACAGATGAGTTACTTCAGAAAGCTCGTTCTGAATTGTCTGAAGAACAGATGAGACAGTTTGCGAGACTGCTCAACAAATACCAAGGAATCTTTTCAAAAGGACCAGCAGACTTTGGACGCACTGGAATAACGAAACACCGCATTGAAACAGGGGAAGCAAGACCAGTTAAGATACCGGCTAGGAGAGTTCCTATAGCAAAAAGGGAAGAGGAGATGGAAGACCTGATTCGACATGCACAGCAAAGGGGTTAGAGAACGTTCGAAGAGTCCGTGGGCTGCACCGATCGTCTTAGTAAAAAAGAAGGACTGTACGTCCAGATTTTGCGTGGACTATAGACAGCTGAACGAGTGACATAAAAGGATTCCTACCCTTTACCTCGAATGGATGAACTCTTCTCAACAATGGCTTGAGCGAAATGGTTCTCTACAATGGACCTACGGAGTGGCTATTGGCAGGTGGAAATGCATCCCAAGGATAAGGAGAAGACCGCGTTTACTAATGGAAACGGAATATGGCAGTTTAACGTAATGCCATTTGGTCTCTGCAGTTTTTGCATAATTTTGTGAAACTCACGACGTTGTGTGGGTTAATTGATTTATTTTTTTGTAACAATAGTAACGACAAAGTTTCGTCCCTCCGCAAAGTCGATTAGACTGAATCCGTCATCGGAGGTGATGTTGTGAAGGCTGTACTACCACAAATGCCCTGGCTTATTAGCTTTGCATTGCAATGCGGATTACTACGAGTCACTCAATCCATCAATAAATCAATTTATTGCGCACAAAATTTGAAGATCGCATTATTTCGGTTAGAGAACAAACTTGTCCGTGTCCTCCTCCAAGGTAATGCGATTTGACACCTTTGGACTTCTTCCTGTGGGATTATTTGAAGAGTAAGGTCTATGCCAATAACCCAGCGAAAATGCAGGGTCTCAAACATAGCATCCAAACTGAAACTAACTGCGGTCATTGACCCACTTATTATTCAAAAAGTTATCGATAATTTAGAGCTTTGGATGATCGCTTGCAACAGAAGCAGTAGTGGTCACATGAACAATGTTGAATTTTATTCATAATTGCCATAGACCGAGTTTTGTTAGTCATTAAATTTTTCTATTAATTTCATTATTAATATGTGTTTATCTGAATTAAAACTGCCACACTGGTTGGTGGCTCACCATTTACAATAGTTAATTCCTTTATTGCAGAGATACTTGCATTTACTTTAACCGCTTTAATGGCAACATTGTAGAAAAACTCTTTTGCCACATTGACCTTGGTATCCTTAAATAATATAGAAATGCCAATCTCACGTTCGGCAGTGACACTCAAAAGTGAGAAGAACAAAACCAAAAAAAAAACTGGTCATGGTCTCCTGTTTGTCATTGTATTTTTTTTTTGAACATACACCAACTTCCTGTCTCTTCCTCTAACATGTACGAGTGTCTTTTCATATGGATACATGTCCAACAACAGTCCTAACAAAATCTTGCACTTATCACATTAATAATGAATAACTCTCAGCAAATATAAACCAGATCTCACAGACATCATCAACAAACCCATCACGTCCATTGACAATGGCTATGGCCATGGTGTGCTGCTTGTCAGAAACTCAAATGTGGCTTGTGGCCACCTTGGAACAGGATGCCAACACCCAAACATCAAAAGCTCAAGGAATCGTCATAACAATAAAAACAAGCAGGCGGAGAGGGGAAACCATAATCACCGACTGTGCTTTAACTGTTGGCTGCAATT
This sequence comes from Volucella inflata, assembly GCA_928272305.1. NCBI lineage: Eukaryota > Metazoa > Arthropoda > Insecta > Diptera > Syrphidae > Volucella > Volucella inflata. The sequence continues at coordinate 229,197,204 of OV743716.1, read as the reverse complement.
AGCCGTGCCTGTTGGACCGTGATGTTAGTGGTATTAATGCTTCGGCAGCGTCAGACAGCATCCAGATTTCGAAATTCTTCTGTTGTTGCTGGTGCACTTTAATTGTCCTTGCTCTTCACAAGCCCCAACAGTAAATGTGCGCCCAAAGTAGCCTCCAGGGTTGGCTGGCTAAGCACGTCCTAATGTTTTCACTTCTCGTTGGGATTTTATTATTTTTTACTTTCACCTCTACCTACGTTTGCTTGTTTATTTGTTTGTATGTCGATGTTTGTTCTAGTGTGTTTTTTTTTTTTGTATCCTTCCGACGTGTCCCCCTCTGTCTTCCTTGATGGCAACTCCATCTACCGGTTGTTATTTGCTGTCTGCGCGCAAAGGTAATTCTCGGCACGCAAACCAAAACGTCACCGTCGAGATTTTCCCAGCTCTGCTGTCGTGTTCGCATGAGTTTGTCCATTTGTTCGTTGAGGTTACAAATCCTTTCGAAAGGATAACGTACTGCACTGAGTCAAATCAAAAAGTGTGCGAGAATTATCCTAACCCGAGACGGGGCTGAGCTGCTGGTAGTTGTTTAACACCCATTTGTAAAGCGCTCTAACACATACTTGAAAGGGTTTTAAATGGGAATTCATGCTGGCATTAGCTACCCTCAACAGTCACAATTGGGTCAGCGGATTTATTCAAATGAGGACCAAGTAGCTGCAGAAGGAAAAATAAGGAATTAGTTGGCAAATTGCCCTCAGAAGTTGCCTTGCCTCCTTTACACTCCATCTATGGAAGGGATAGCTGCTAACTCCATTAACTGTGGTAGTTGTTAATATTTAATCGGAACACACTTGCAATGCAATAGAAAGATTCTGGCGACGGTGATGGTAATGGTAATGGTAGCAGTTGGAAGGAAGTAGGGAAGAACGGAACTGTGCACATAAAAAGGGGATAACTTTGGGGTCGCCAACAAGGGTTGCACAGAAAAATGAATTTTTTTTTTTTTCAATCCGAAAAGTGATAGAAATTTTGAGTTCGGTGGGACAAATCAGAGGGTAAGGCTGGTGACTTAATGGTCTTTAGGTCGCCTTTGTTTAAAGTTAAGGACTCTTTGCCTAATTTAACTTAAATGACACGGGTCTGACAAGTGCGCTTGTTTGCTGTAAATAGCCCTTGTCATTGTCTATGTTCATTGGTGATGATTTTTGCTTCGTATTTTTCCTTTTTCCGGAAAGTTTTGCTCGGCTTGTTGAGGACACATGCAGGAGAATATCTAAATTTGGTAAGAAATTCAAGTATCTGAGGAATGACAACGGTTTTGAAGATGTTAGGTTCATTTTAATATATTTTTTATGGGGCAAATGTTAATGACAAAATGACAGGACAGACATTTGTCCTTATTGATGGAAGAATATGTTTTGCTTTGAGTGAGTGTAAATATAACGTAGAATATGAAATAGATGTATCTGATTTCGAGTAAAGAGCTTGCTTATGAGTGTCACATAAATTGTCATTTAAGTAAAGGTAAGACGATGTCTTGATGGTTGAGAGCTGTAGAAATAATGTATGGAGTGAACGGTGTCAACCTTTATTGCAACTGTTACTACACATCAATTGTGCCAAGTGGTAACCATCGGGTACTGGTCACAATGCGCGAGTGCCGACCTGCAAGAAAAATAGCAGCACTATAAGCTGATGAATTCTCTGCATGTAGTCAAAGGTGGAGTAGAATCCCTGGATAACGCAAATTGGACTTTATCCGGGCTACTTCGCTCAGGCCGGTAGGAATTCCCGCGACTAGGTCAGGTTTTCAGGAAATAGGGAGCCCTTAATGGACCAACGGCAGCGCTCACATATCTGAAGGAGTTACTGACTTCGATCTAGATGACCCCTCGTCTTAGTGCTTAAATATTCTGCTTGGTTGTTTTCGACGAGTTGGATTGCTTACTAAAGTTATTGTTCTCTGAGGGTTACTCATTAGATGCGTTGGTATTCTACAATAAGGATTCTATAAGTTTGGACAAACCTTCATTTAATATCTCTTGTTTATATTATGAAAGAATTGGCTATAAGACAGTATTGAATCAATCACTAAAGATAGAGGACAAAAGTGCAGATGAAACTTTCGTTAATTATAATAATAATACTATATGGGGTGTAGTGCACTGCGACTTTGTGGTCTATTGTGCCCCCTACTTATACATTAGAGAGGTTTGCTCCCTCTTGCAGAGCCCCCTCACAGCTTAATTTACCAGGAACTATGTTGAAGTGTTTATGCTCTGGCTTTGGCCTTGCCAAGGAAAACCTACTCTATATCAGTTTCTTATATGAATCTGAGAATGAGCAGTAAGCTTTTAAGAGTTTTTTGGCTTGTCTCAGACCTTGGAGATCCCGAAAGGTTCTAGCCCATTTCTCCTTTTCCGATTTTCTGAATTCTTCGCGTAGGGTGTGTTCCCTTATCCCGCAGAATGGTTCAGGTCATATGAAGGGTTCTGCTACCCCTTTTCTCGCTAGAGAGTCCGCCGTCTCGTTACCAATGACACCCACATGGTCTGGGATCCAGCTGTTGAGATTTTGTAGGCATTCCCATACAAGTTTGGATTTAGTGACAAAGGAGTCCAGTGCTTTGATACCTGCTTGACTATCTGACATTATTGCTATGTAACAGTTTCTGAAATCTTTTCGAGATTGATTCGAACGCATCTTTCTATGGCGCATACTTCTGCTTGAAAGATGCCGGTACTCTTGCCCATGGATTCATGGTGTTTCGTTCTTGGCCCAAACACTCCTGCACCAGTTACTTCGTAAGTTCTCGAGCCGTCTGTATACCACTTTATCGTGTGGTTGCTCAGTCCATGGATATTGGATTCATCGCTCCATTCTTTCTTGCTGCTGAGCTTCGTTAAGAAATACTTTTCAAAGTTGTTTTTCTTAATGCTGTCATCTCTTGGAATAGCCAAGAGTGGAAGTTTTCCGAGTAGTGCTTCATATTCTTACGAACTAATGCGTTTCCATTTTCCAGTTCCTTCTTTTGCTATTCTTAGAATGAGGCAATGAGGTGTACCCTACAGTAAATTCCAATAGCACCTCCATTGCAACAGTTGAGCATGTACGCATTGCGCCGGTGATGTATAGACACGCCAGTCTTTGTACCTTGTTGAGAGATTCTCTCGTTGTGGCAAGACTGGTTCGGTTTGCTCATGCTACTGCACCATATGTGATCATTGGTCTCACAATCGTTTTGTACATCCATCGCAGAATGTTAGGGGTACAGCCCCACGTTAATTAGTCTCCATTGAAATTGAAAGAAGGTACCGATCTTCGCCAGAAAATGTGTTTGGTGTTCATAGCGAACTGTTTGCCTTGCCTGCCCATGCCCGTTTGAGGCAATTGCAAAAGTAAACCGTTACTCATGCAGGTTAAAACAACAAGGGCGTGCTTGCCCATTTCCAAAATATTAGCCTGAGCGATCATGGGGCACACAATGTTGTCAAAAATATGTGATAAACCAAATAATGGAATGTTTGGAAGTTTAGACCCTTAACAGGTCACGAGCAGCTGAGCAATCAGCAGCTGCCCTAGCTAAATTCGCTAACATTAGCCTAATTTACGCCCATTCTCCTACGGAAGTCAAGGACGACAGCATCAAAGAATGTTTCTACGAGCTCGTCGACAAGACATATGAGAAATGTCTGAAGTATTGTTAAGATCTTGCTAGGCGATTTTAAATCCAGCAGCATAGCCGACGTGGCACCACGTCTGCCAACGACCTTATGCTTGTTGACTTTGCAGGGTGGCGAATTATCCCGTATCATGGAGCTTACATTGACTCGGATAACCCACTTATTGCAGCCAAGATGTAACTGCGAATTTCCCCAAGCGCCACAACAAAGACATAGAACTGTGAGAAGAACCTTTGACAAACGAGTTTCTCGTAACCCCCAACACTATCTATGCTAGCAGTGGCATCGCCGCTTATATCCTATTACAAACGCCACAACTAATGTTTTGAGTTTTGCCCGACCACCACCAAAAATTTCCTGATTTGTTCAAGAATGGCGGCAAGTTACAATGAGAATCAACGGGAAGAACGATGTCTTCTCCAGAAGAAGAAAAAAGTGCAGAGCAGGCCGCATATGACAGCATTCACAGAGGCGAGTTACGCTAGTGCTCCTTTTGAGTATATTTAGTTTCCATGTAGCTCCTGCTGATGTGCTTTTTCTAACTATTAACCGAACCCAATAGTCCTTAATTGTATGATCAAAGATATGCAGGTAATGCACCTGTTTATTGAATCATGTCAACTCTACAACGCAGGTCTAGATGTTATCGACGGATAATTAGTTCTCCTTACGAAAAGGAGAAAGCTGAATGGTCTGACTCATCTAACGCATTCAGTGCTCAATGGCATCTTTAAAGAAGTACGATATATGGGTGTCATACTAGATAACAAACTGTCGCCCCTCGGGTAGCGTAAAGAAGCTCTCGGCAAGACATGAGGTTTATCACAGAAGAGGGTGCTTAGGATTTACAAGTCTATGGTAAGGGAAATTTTTTTCTATGCGTTGGTTGCCCAATGGAACAAACTTTCCGGAAAATGCAATACAACACTGATATTTTACCATACCCCAAAGAACAGTCTGCCCTACCTGCGGGCCTTCCGTAGCATGCCTGGCTCTTCTATAGGCGCACAAATGCTTCTCTTCATACGAATATATTGGGATGCATTCCCAAAGCCATTTTTCGCTTAAAAAGAGACTTGCAAACCCTCATTCTTTTCTCGAAAATTTCAATCACTCTTTCACATAATTGGACCCTTTCTTTGGGAAGGCGGCTTCAATATTTGCTTTCAGAGGAAATCCAGAAATTTTGCTTGTTGACATAGCTGTCAATCTGGAAATAGGTTTTATTCACAAACACGAATGTCAGCATGCATATTGGCCAGGAAGTAATCAGAAAACGTACAGCACTGCTGATGTTATGCCGCGTTAGTTGGAATTTACGCGCATAGAGTGCGAAATATTTAAACAAAATTCAGTGCAGCATGGCTGTAGAGATATGAAGTTCCTGAGAATACTGACAAATAAAGCTTTTATTCTGAAAGTTTGCGATACTTTTCCTTATCGCGGCGATATTTCCATTGAATAACCGGACGACCCGAGCAAACATATTTCAGCATCCTAACATCCTTTACTGAACCCATAGTTGGGTGCTGTAGAAATAGGAAAGATACTGAGAGGTGTCAACCTGGCGATTTCCAGTGTTCCAAGTGTTATCTACCATACACATCAAAATCGCTTGTCCATTATGACTCGACTTGCTTAACTTATAAGCGCGAGCACTGACTAGCAGAAAAATCAACTGTGAAGTAAAATCCCGGAACAAATGAGACCTTATCCGGGCTACTCTGACATATTTCAAGTTCAGGCCGGTACGGATTTCCGAGACTACTTCAGGGCCAGGATAAGCCCTTTATTAAACAGCGCTTACATCCCCGAATAGATTACTGTTTTCAGTCTAACCGACACCTCGTCCTAAAACAACAAAAAAAAATGTGGCGCTGGCAGCCCGGTATGGGCCATGGCCTAGCTTCTTGACACTCATTTGTGTTGCTCATGTGTTGCGCCGAAAGGGTCATAGCGATTTAAAAAATTGTTGGTCACTCGGCCAGGAATCGCACCCAGACTCTCTGCGTGATAGTGCAGTGAGCTAACTATCACGCCATCACCATCTATCTCGTCCTAGGGGCATCAAAAATGGAACTGGCCCTCCAGGTTGGGGGTTGCGCCGCCGGAGTAATTGCCCGCCCATGGAAAAAATACAAAAGTTCTGAAACATAAACAAGCTCGGAAACGGATGGATCTACTGTTGGCAACCCATGCAAACGATTTAAGGACAACGAACTTCGGATATGCGCATGGAATGTTAGGTCCCTTAAGGCCTAAGACTGCTGCAAAGGAGATATTACCACCATCCAAGAAATTCGATGAGATGGGCCGGACAAGAAGAGGATGAAAAAGTGAAACATCTACTACGGCAATTGTTATCGACATCAAAAGCACTGCCCATTTGGTTGCGGATTTGTTGTTGGAGGCACAGTTAGGTAAGAAGTCTATAGTTTCCGGCATGTGAACGAGTGCCTGGTAGCAATCCGTATCAAGTCTAAATTTTCCAGCATTAGCCATAGACAAAGATAGCCTTTACAAGCTTTTGAAATCTTTCTCCTATCGAGTCTCTCTTAATCTCTTAAGAGATTCACTGCCTCTAGTGTCAAGCATCGAAGACTATTAGCAATTCTGACAAAAAGCCATTAGAGGTGCCGCTTTTGATGTGCTGGGTTTCACTCGACTACCAAAAGGGAATCCCTGGTTTGATGACGAATGTCGGCAAGCTCATGCTGCTACGCAATATGCATACGAAACGGCACTGCATACTAGGACTACAGCTTCTCATCAGCTCTATGAGCAGAAGAGTTACCTCCGGCTTCCAAAGAGAAAAAGACCATTAGAAGCGCGTCAAAATAATTTGGAAATGCCACGGACACAAACTCCGAACCGAAACCTATTAAAACTAACACGGAAACGTCGTAGTAACTTAAGACCAACAAAGCTGCTAAAGCGGATCGCCCTACTGTCTAGCTCTTCAAAGCTGCAATTTTTCAAAAGTCCATCCAATTACCCGCATAAGCCGATGATTATGACGGAAGCCGTAGGAACCAGTTTATCAAGCAAAATGTAAACTCAACGCCGACGTCTCGGACGGAGCGTCACCTTCGGCAGTTATATCTGAGGTACATACTCGTAGTTGCCTTTTTAAATCCTACGACACTTACAGCACTCTTATCAGATGAAAGTTCCAATGCTAGCCTTCCAATAAATTTCAGAAGCAACATTGAAATTCGTTTCTACGTCTTAATTAAGAACTTTAACTCCTTCTTGAAGTTAAATCGAAGAAAGAATAAACTGCAAACATTCTTGCGAATCTAAATCAGAGCCAACTTCACCTCATTCACGAAATGGGAAAACCTCAACTACGTAAGTCGCTTTCAAAATCAATAACATCCATTCTATCTCTCAAAGCTGAATCCTTGAAAAAAAATCAACTTCACCTTACAACTGACTTGCGGATTAAAATTACAAATTTTTCTATTCTTTCTGGAGAACCGGTTTTCCATAATTTCAAGACGTTCGCCTGCAAACGGTAAGGATTATGGAAATACAACGCCAAAATCTGAATTCAATTCAACTCGATGGGGAGATTGCAAGTATTTTCCTGCAGACTTGTAGAGATAAAAACTGAAAAACACAACTAAAATCAAGTCCACTAAAAATGAAAAAAAAATTCCTAAATCCTTTTACAAATACCCGTATACACCGGATAGCGAATTGAGGATAAACTTTCCTCCAATCGATTAAAATTTGAATCGTTTATTCAATTACTTTCATTTTATTCGAATCCTGGTTCTACTCGTATTACTTTACTGCCTGCAGTTCTTGAATGGAAGTGGTTGGAAATATTAAATACTAAGGATACTCTTTACTTAAAGTTTGAAATAGAAATCCAAGGATGCATAGTCGTAGTTGTATCGTCATCGTATCCATTTGGTAGACGTGATATTGGGGTGTCATATCATCTCAACCGAATAGAGGGAAGATGATTAATTTCCCATTTGACCTCCGATGTAGGAGAGATTGAGAATGGCCCACTCTGAACCAGTAGCTTACATTCTGACATATTGTACCTAATTTTAACTACAATTTGGGACACATGTACGTCGTATCTGGGATATCTGGGATATCTGGTATCTAGTATCTCTGTTCTAATATCATGTTATCCTGCAGGAAAGTTTTGGTTTACTTTCTGTTTTTTGTTCTGCTCCCTGTTTCCTTCATCTCTTTACTGTAAGCAGCAGCAGCGTTCTGCAGGACCATTTATAATAGATATGAAAAGTTATGTCACATCCATCAGGAGTTTTGACGTGTGTAACTAATCTTGCTGAAATGACATGCTGCCAGTTTGAAGGACATACGAATACGTCGTTTCTTTGTATTTATCCGAGTGTGTGCGTTTGTATACTATATAGGTATAAGTGTTTCCTGTGCGTATAGCCAAGTGTGCTGGATGTAATTGCCTGCCTGGCAGCACTCTTGTGATTGATACTCTTTGACCCTACAAATTAAACGAAGCTCTACTTACGTCTCTGTTTCTGTTTCTTTTCTCGGATACTGAATGTAGGCTTATGGTTAAGTCGCATCCTTCACCAAATGAGCACAAGTAGTCTAATGTTAAACTAGAAAAACATAAACCGAGATAAGTACTCGTATGTCTAGATGGTTTTACACGGGTATGTCCTCACAAAATATAAAAATAAAAAATAAAATTCATAATAGCACAACTCTGCACTCATAGTAATATCCTTGCAGATTTTTTTTCATTTTTTTTTTTTTTTTCATTTTCATGTAAACACTCATCGCGCGAGTGTTTACCTTTGGCTTCTCGTTGAACTTTTTCAATGTTGTTGCAACGAATAGACGAGTGCTCATAGACCAAATTGATGAGCATTTTAGCGGTTGAAGTACGTACTTGTAGCATCCCAAGTGTGGGTATTAGCTCCCTTGGTAGATAGGTATTTATATTTGCGGGTGCTCTTATTATTAACTGTGCAGAATTCTTTGCTCATGAGAGTGTGCACTACAACATTGAGGGATGTTTAATACGGGAACACCATTTGAAAAACAGGAAACGAGTATAGGTTGTGAGCGGTAATTAATATTAAAAGAGCATCAAGTGCTTGTTTTTTAAGCTAAATAAACATTTGCAGTGAAAATGCTTCAGCATTTTAATTTAGAAGTACTACTCATCTTGTTCTTCGATCTTTTAGTGTTACAATCTGACTAGAGTGGGTTTTAATCAACCGCTCTTTCCCTTTTAGATAAGTCCACAAAGATCTGCCTGGGTGCAGACTGCACACGAGCAACCTAGCGCATCAGAGCTATTTTAAAGGGACACGATGACTCAACGATACGTAGCGATTATGTACCGATCAGGAGATCGGGACTGGAAGAGATTTGTTGCCACTTTAACTGGACAAGAATGGTTGTAAGTCATCGGCTATCACAGAGTTACCACAAATTTGCTCACGTTTGTGCTACGATGTTGTATATGTGTCAAGCCATAAAACAATGCAAGTTTTGGTTTAACTCAGGGATACAAGGTGTTCAAGGTATTTACCTGCATTGTCACACTTCCAGAAAGAAACACCTTACCAGGAGCGCTATACAAAACAAAACAATATCCACCAAAGCTGATGCATCCTCGTAGCCCTAATAAGAAAAGCGTGAGCAATACCATCTCATTTGCAGTGGATAGGCTACATCTTAAGCCAAGAATGTTTTAAAGCATTATCGAGACCAGTTCAGGGCAAAGAATCTAAGGTCTAAACTAAAGATGAAGCTGACTGGTGAGGCCAAAAAAAAAATCACCGTAGATCTGAACCCATCACTTCTAAAAATAGGAGATCAGCGGTCTTAAATTGATGCACCTGAAAATTGAAAGGTATAAGAAAATTTTAGTCGACGTTTAAGATCTCAGAAACAAGCCAGAACTCTCTTGCGGAAAAAAAAGTTAGCAGCTGTGGTAAAATATTTCTATAACAGCCTTTAAGATGGCGCTAGGGTACATGCAAGCTAATCCACAGTGCGAAAAAGTGCCCTTTGCGGTATTAAGTCATAGATTGTTGTGGTAAAAATTATCACCAGTTCTATTCTTTCCCTTTTCATCCACATTCTTTTCCTCTGTTTCTTCAAATCCTAGAAGGCTGGATGCAGCCATGGGTCCTCTTAGTATCTTGAAGGACCAACCGCCGCAGATAGGACGGATGGTACATTATTTAAGCTGCTAAGTGGAAGGCGCGAGACCAGCTCCCAGTGATTTGATGCGCAAGAGTCTTTAACGAAATTGTCGGCTCAAGCCCTTGTGTAGTGTTGTCTCTCCTATCGGGTAGGTTCCTTAGAATTAGAAGATATCTCCGCTCGGATCAGGCGTTTTGCCCTACCCCTTTAGTTTCGGTCCGTTGTCTGATCGATGAAGTATTGGTGGGTCTTTCTGCTTTCATGTTTCTCGGAGGGAAGGGGACTAAGAAGTCTTCGTGAGAGTGACGGGCTATCACCTTTATTAAAGTGCCTTAGGTCTAGAGCCAAACGGACGATCTGGACGTGCGTGCCCCGCTCTAACAAAATTCTATTCAAATGGTTTCACCGGCATGTTGTTTATTTTGCATTTCGGAGGTAGAACTTCTTCCACTAGAGTCTTTGTATGAGTAGCTCCTTGTTTCGCCCTCACTGTATCAGAAAATGATAATGATCAGGGCAAATTATCTCTTTCCTTTTTTATCTTTTGAGAAGAACTGGTGTTGTATTGAGCTGAGTTTAACCCCAATGACTGATCGTAGGGGGAAATATTAGCTTGGGCCAAAGGGAAGTCTTAATCTTTGAAGAAATTTCTCCAGATATGGGAAAAAAGAATAAGACATGCGCGGGAATGTGTAAGAAAGTGGAAGGAACAGAGGTCCAAGGAATGGTGGAACACTTCAGCAAATTTGCGGAGTGCTGTACATATCGATCGCTAAAGGGTGTAACTACTCCTCCCGAATATCAGTAAAGTGTTCGAAAAGGTAATCAATAGAGTTTTGACTCGGTGAGTTGAGGACAAAAATATAGTTCCGGATAATCAATTTGGTTTTAAGCTGGTGTCAGATATCCAATGGAATAAAAGCAAGAACTAGTGGACTTGAGCCTGCCTAGTTGACCTGGAAAAGGCCTTCGACACCGTATGGTTAGAGGGACTTTTCTATAAGTTAACCAGACTGGGTATCAGTAAACCACTTCTGTATATTTTCCATAATATTTTTACCAACAGATAGTTCATCGTGAAAAATGGCGATGCGACTTCTGCTGGAACATTTCACATTAAAAACGGTCTGCAACAAGGTGCGGTAACTCTTATTCAAGTGATTTGAAAGGTTCACTTCTCCATAGCATAGCGTACGCAGACGACCTGATAGCGTACAGAACAGGTCCAAAAGTCGAGGTCATTAATATGTTTTTGGAACGTGACTTCGAACAAATAAGTCGATTTTACAATTAAAATCAGCTTTCATAAGTCGGAAACCATTCTGTTTAGGACGCCGTTGTCTGGTGCCTCTAGGGACACAAGAAAAAAATTGGCGAAATTCTCGATCATTGGACTACACGGCCAGCCGCTTGCTTGTCGAAATGTAGTTGTTTAGCGGCCAACTCGATGCATGAGTATCTTCTACCTGGCCCTCTTCCGGCCCATCTTGGTCTATGACTGTCCCGTGTGGTTTATTGTGAGAGCAAGCTTAATGGAAAAGATTCGGGTGTGATTGAGAGGGCTTGCCTTAAGGTCTGCCTTCGCCTTTACAGAACACCAAAATTGGAGTACATAAAATTCTATCCCAATGAGGTTCTATACAACAGGGCGAATCTAAATAGAGTGCACAACTTCGCTATTAGGTTGACTCGAAATCATATTGCAAGAGCAATAACCTCGTCCAATAACCTGAGCCTACCACCACAACTATTTATATCATTAGAGTGTGTGCTTGAAAAGCTTCGTCCCCTGTGAAGGGTTCCTCTATTTCGACATGAAAGGGCTTATCCAGGATAGCGTTGCGGTGCAGTAGGTGAGGGGCGACTCAACTACAACAAAGACGTCGCACACGGTAGTATTGAACGTCTCAGATTTAGTAGCGTGGTTTTAAGCCACGATAAAAAAGATCTTGTTTTTAAATACTTAATATTTTCTTAGTTAAATAGATGTATGAGAATAATAATTATTATTTGAAATGTTAAACTAGACGTCGAAAGACATAAAATAGCTAAGAGTGCCTGTTTAGATGCCCAGTAAGTTAGTATAAGTTCGTTAAGTTATTTTAAGCTAATATTTAAGCTTTTTGTTTTGTTAGTATGTAAATATAGTAAATGTAAGGAGAATAAAATAAAATGCAGTTAAAAATAAGGGTGTAACTACTATTTGTGTAAGGAACGGCTAAATGGCCTCTCTGGCGAAGTAAATGTAAATGGTGAAAGGCAAGAGCTTGTAAAGTGTGGGCCATCTGTCTATATATCTTTTTAAAACGGCTAAAACACAACACAATTTTAAAGCGTGTTGACTTAGTAAAAGGAGTAAGATTTCTAGCTTATTGTGGAATATTTATTTTTTTTTTTTCATTTCATTTTATTTTATTTATTCAATTAGTTTTTTCATAATCTTAAAAACTAATAACAAATAAGTTGAATAAATATTAGTGATCATTCTTAAACAAAAGTTAGTGGGGAATGACACTTCAAAAAATTGTTTTCAATTTGGAATATAATGTGGGGTGATAATCAGTAACATTTTGATATACAATTTTATAAATTTTAGTATAAGAAGAAGAAAGAGATTTAAAAAGCAAATATAAACATAACAATTCATAAGTAAACTAACATTGATTTAAGATGTAAATATGATTGTGTTGCTGATGAAAAGGAAGATGTAAAAAAAATTATTCAATATTTTCTTAGCTCAAGGTGAATAGGCAGTTTTTAACATTTTTAGTGAAATTTGGATATCGAAAAGTTTCTCTTATAAACAGAGGCAATCTATTAAATATAAATGGAGCCGTATATGTGTAAAAATGTGAAAATTGTGTTCTTATCCTTTTATTTACCCCTTTCCTCGTTATACGAACTTATGCGTAACGAGTTTCCCATTTTTACTGCATCGCTGCTGCTCCGCTTATGGGGTTGGCTAATGTCGCAGACCGCAGAACGCGTCTACATAATGCTCGGTCCTGGATCGCTTCAGTGGTTAACCCCAGACGTTGTTGCGCATTTGCCATCTGAGAAATCCAGGAATTCTTTTTCCGACCTCGTTTTCTTACAGTTGGAGTGACCGTAGTTGATAGTGCCTTTTTAACCGGATTTTCCGCAGATCTTCTTTGAACGTGGCAATACCAGTTTATTCTATTCGCCTCAAGCTGTTCGGTTACCGAATTCTTTATATGTAGACTTCCTCTTATACGCGTAGATCTAATGCAATCGCGTTTAGTGGCTCCACTAGACATCCTTAACATTTTCATTTCCGCTGCCGTCATTTTGTTTTTAAACGCTTCGTACATTGTCCAGCACTGTGAACCGTATATAAGAGCTGGTATAACAACCGTGGTGTAGAGTTTCCCCTTTAATTGAAGTGGAAATTTTCGGTCGCAAAAGATTCCCGAATTTTCCCGCCATTTCATCCATCCCACACTCACTCTGTGGTTTACGTCGTCGTCACATTTCGCTTCCATGTTAACGATTGATCCTAAGTACTTAAAGATAGTGCTTTTCGGAAGAACTTTTCCGTCTAACATTATATCCGGAACAGGTCGCAACGGATGCGCAAACGGGCGTCAAATGCTCCGTCTTTGAACGACTTATTTTAAACCCGTTTCTCTCTAGCGCATTTCTCCATGAATCTAAGGCGTTCTGTAAATCTTCGACGTTATCGCTAAGTATAACTGCGTCGTCAGCGAAGAGAATTGGCGTTACATTTGCTTCGCGCATGCAGTCTTTTAAAAGATAATCGAATACTACGTTAAAGAGGAAAGGGCTAAGTACGCTTCCTTGATGCACTCCGACATTAACTGGAAATTCTCTCGTTAGTCCAGCAGAGCTTTTAACCGCAGTTTTCACGTTTCCGTACATGTCTTGTATTATTCTAACATACGTTTCCGGTACGTTTTGAGACCTCAGCGCGGCCCATATGAGATCCCTAGGCACTCGATCGAATGCTTTCTCGAGGTCGATAAATACCATTTGTAAATCCTTAGACGAATCTCGGTGCTTTTCCATTATTATTCATAGGCTTTGGATAGCGTCTACCATCGATCTTCCTTCAACAAATCCACACTGGCTATTATCGAGCTTTATTATCTGCCGAAGACGCTCGTTTAAGACTCTTTCGATGATTTTCATTGTGTGTGACATAAGCTTGATTGAACGGTAGTTGTTGCATTCTCAAGTGTCGCCTTTTCCTTTGTATAATGGAACCAAGAAGCTACCTCTGCATTGATTCGGCATAGGTTGTCCCCATTTTAATTTATTTAAAAGTTTCGATATCCAAACGCTGCCGATCCCCTCCATCTTCGACCAAAACTCTGATGGAATGCTGTCTGGTCCCACGGCTTTCCCCGGCTTCATTTTTCCAATTGCTATACTTATTTCTTCGATTGAAAAGTCCGAAACTTCCTCCTCGAATAGACCAACTGTCGGCACGATATCACGTGGAAACTGTTTGTTAAGCAGCTCCTTGCAGTATTCAAGCCACCGATCACAAATTTCCTTTTCATTTGTTAGTAAGCAACCGTCTGCGTTTTTGATGTATTTCGGCGAGGTTATTTCCATCGAATTGTTTCGCCTCTGTGCAGCGAGCTTAAAAATATTTGGTATTGTACGACGTTTGAACTTCTTGGATAGCTTGTCTTCTATCCGCCGATCGTGAGGATATTTGTTCTAACTCCTGGTACAGGTTTTCCGCTTCTGCCGCTCGAGTTCGAGCCAGGACTTTCTTTGCGATCTTTTTAAGACGCTCGTATTCAAGAGCCAGTCGAGCTTTTCGATATCGTCGCTCCGATCGCATTTTGTCCACGCTTGGAATGCACTCTTCTTGTCGCTCGTTTGGTTTGGTTTCGTCATTCCACCACCATGTTTCTTTGCCGACGTGATGGTATTTCGATATAGTCCCCAGATGGGACTTTGCGAGTGTTATGCATTCCTCGTGCATGCTGTTCCACATTTCTTGCGGGCTAAGTGAGTCTGCGATACCGTTTATATTGTGAAGTACTTCTTTAGCCAGTGCGATAAATCTTACACCTAGTTCCTTCGATTGATTATATTACCGGATTTTTGGCTTTCCAAACGATGCCCGTATTTTCGGTGGTTCCGCTGTGAAAAATTCTGTGCAAAGGGTACATTTACTGTGAACATATTGTTTACACGTAGATTGTACATTTGTACATTTCTACTTAGAATATTACCGCTTTGCTTGAAGAACTCTCTTTAAACTTTAAATACATATAAATGTCTGATTGGTAGAATCCGCAATATTTTGAATAAGAGCCAACTATTAGCTAATCGAGTTTTATTTGAAATAATTCTTAATAAATGCTTTTGAGCGGTAAGTAGAGGACTGAATCTATTGCCCCCCCCCCCCCCCCAACTTGTTATTGATTGTGCAAGACCATAGTAAATCATTAACAAAACATTTTGAGAACAAAAGGGTTTTAATAAGTACATTTTACCTTATATGTGACCTTCAGCATATAAGTTTTAATCATTTTAATGTGGTCCTTTCAGTTTAAGTTAAAATCAATTATTACACCTTAGTACTTAAAATTTTGAACTGATTCAATGTTGAAGCACTTTTCTGTGCAGGGTAAATCAGCAGAAAAATTACTATTTCCACATTGATGTATGGGTAAGGAAAACTGCCTACAATCATGAGCATGGAACCATAAATTGAAATCATATAAGCTGTGACCAGATACCTTAAAACAAACTAGTTTTGTTTTATACGAGTAGCTTATAACTAATTTATGTTAGGTAAACCACAACCATAACGCTTCTAGATCTTCATTTATCGGCACAAGTGCCATTTAACTTGAGTTTGAAAATAGAATTAATATAAATTAAGAAAAACAATGGTCCAATTACAGAATCCTGAGGAACACCGTTCTTTAATAACCTGGGTGCACTCTAGGCCCCATTTATTAGGTAAGAACGAAGCCAATTAAACATATTTCCACGAAAACCAATATTGAAAAGTTTGCTTAGCAAGAGATCGTGGTTCACCAGATCGAAAGCTTTTGTCATATCAATAAAAAGACCAATTGTAGATTTGTTATTATTTAAACTTCCATGTTACTGACTACAAACCCTTAAGATGGCGTCCTTAGTAGACAAGCTTTGTATGAAACCAAACTGATTCTTACTAAAGTAGTTAGACTTGCCCAAAAAAGAGACAATTCGAACTTTTATCAATTTTTCAATTCAATTTTTTTTCAATTTTTTTTATCAAGTGATATTGGTCTGTTATTAGAAATAATATGTATATTTCCTTTTTTAAAAAGAGTTATGACTTCGGCACTTGTCAGGTCAGGATGGTCAGGAAAGCAACCCATTTCAATACTTTTGTTAAATAAAAAGGACAGAACATCAACGACATGCCAGGCGACATTTTTTAATAACTTACTCGAAACACCATCATTTGTGCAAGAGGTTTTATTTTTAAGGCACAAGACAGTTTTATAAACTGGTGTAACTGGTGTAATCGGATTATAAAGAAAACTATTACATTGAACATCATCCATAAAAGGGACATCTGACCAAGAGGAACAGTTGCAGGCTATACAAAGATCAAAACTTGGTTTTAATTTCTCAGAAACTTCAGTGAAATACTCGTTAAAAATATTAGTAATATTCCCAATCTTAACGCCGCTTTTAACCTTTCCTAAAATGTTACCTACTACTCTCCAACATATCACCATAGAAGTTGTTGCGAGCGTCCTCGATTTCTTTATTCACAAGTTTACAAAAATTTACATAATGTCTCTTAAGTCTTGAGTTACTTTGTTGTTGTTTTTTTACATTTTGAATGCAATTTTGTCTGTTTCCTTATCTTACGAGTATTAAGAAGACTATTAGTCATCCAAGGTTTTAAATATTTCTTTTTACCTGCACGATTTTTTACGAAAGTACTCGATTTCATATGTTTTTGAATAGTTTCAATAAATTAATCAAAAGGAATGGAAGGATTATCTTCACAGTAAACCGGTTCCCAACATTCAAAAGTTAAAAGTTCTTTCAATTTATTGAAATCCACAGAATATTTTACTGTTTCAGTAGCTGATTCAGTATTTTCAGAACTATTGCAAAACGAAGTATAATTTAGTGTTATTGTGGTATATATGTGATTAAATCAAGGATCCAGTGTTGCATAGCTTTAGGATCATACAAACTCTCCACGTTGGAGAGTTCAGCATTTCCCCAGTTTCAAACCAGAAGTTACGAGAAAGAACTAGAACCCGACAAATGTGGTATAAATACAGGATGAGAAACTGCGGCCGATAAGTTGATTTTTGGAAAGCGATGGAAAAGGACCTAAGTCTTACTAAGTGAAAGATAAGAGATTTGAATTGTGAAATAGAAGTGAAATTGTTTGTGAATTAATTGAAAGTTGTATTTAAATAGTAATAAATAGAGAAAAAGAATAACGTTTTATCATTTCGAACCCTAGCCGAAATATTACATTGGTGTCAGAAGTGGGATAAAACTTATTCTGAGTGCTAAAAAAAAAAATAAAAAAAATGCCGCGTACATTGCTGGAGCTAAGTATACCCCAGCTGAAAATTGAGCTAGAGAAGCGGAATCTCTCCGCAGCTGGAGGGAAAAGTGAATTGATTCTTCGGCTACAAGAAGCGATCGAAAAAGATGGAAAAGATCCGAAATCCATTTTGTTCGACGTAGAAGAAGAACAAGTGAGCACAGGAGTTGACATGGCCGTTATGATGGAATTACTCCTTGGATTGAATTCTAAGTTAGAAGAACAGAAGAATTCTCTAGAAGAACAGAAGAATTCTCTAGAAGAACAGAAGAATTCCATTATTTCCGCACAGAAAGACACTGTCGAAGAGTTCAAGAATTCTCTAGAAGCGAAATTCGAAATAATCGAGCAGAAATTAAATATGCACGACGCACAATTCGAGAAGGTTGAACACAATATCGAGAATCTTGCGAAAGAACTAGAGAGAGTAAAGAAACAGAAAGTCCGAGAAATTTCTACAGACAGCTCTAGAAGGAAAGAGATGCAACCGCCTGTCTTCGATGGCCAAACATCGTGGCCAATATATAGAAGACAATTTGAAGCAGCTGCCATGACCAACAACTGGGACGACGGAGAAAAGTCGATTGCACTCACGCTGGCACTGAGAGGTACAGCTGCGGAATTGCTGCAAACCATCTCAGAAGATAAACAACTCAACTACGACGCTTTGGTTAAAGCCATAGAAATGCGCTTCGGAGATGACCATATGCAGCAAGTATACAGAGTCCAACTGCGCAGCAGAGTCCAGAAGAGGGGCGAAACACTTCAGCAGTTGCAGGCCGATATCGAACGGTTGGCGCATTTATCTTATCCTAATGCCGGAGAAGACCTTATCAACGAAATGGCTGTAGAGGCGTTTACCCAAGCGATTGAAGATAGGCAGTTGCAAATGGCTGTAAGAATGGCTGGAAAACGAACCCTTCCTGAGGCCCTAGCATTTGCCCTGACGATGAAAGCTGCCGACCAAGCATATCAAGGAATTCACCGCGTGAGAGAAGTGACAGCAGTGGAATGCTCATGCCAACGAACAGATGTCGTGGAGCGGAACAGTGTGCGTGGAGGACAAGTCCGTTGTTGGAACTGCAACAAAATAGGACATCTGCAGCGTGAGTGCAGGTCTCCACTTAAACAACGCAGTTGTCCACAATGCGCTGCTAGGATACGTAACGAAGAGGCATCTGGCAGGAATGACATCTATCCTGCAAGCAGCGCAACGTCAAGTCAACAGGCGGGAAACATGTAAGAATTGACGCCCCCAGGATCAAAATCCAAGTCTCCCAAACAAAACGAAGTAACAAGAATCTTACAGTGGAAGCCCACATTGGCCAGAATAAATGCGTGGCCACCGTTGACACCGGTGCCACCGCTTCCATTATAAGAAGGGATATCGCCCATGATTCATGGCTGCACAATACCAGTAGCTACTGCTTGAAAACAGCAACAGGAGCGACGACAAAGGTGTATGGAGAAATTGTTCTTACTATCAATCTGGCAGGACTAACATTCACCCACGTATTCCTAGTGGCGGATATATGCGACGAATGCATCATTGGAGTTGACTTTATGAAGGCGCATAATGTAGTGCTCGACATCGGAACTCAAGTACTTAAGAACAGGAACGTCGAGATTCCAATGGTGTACGGGAATGAGAATACCGCATGCCTTAGGACAGTAGTCAACAAGGACGAGATCTTATCACCTTCCGCAGAGACACTAATTTGGGCGAAGCTGGAAGGTGATCTTGGGGGCCATAGATTCTATTTGATTGAGCCGGGCTCTAAAAATCATTATCAGAATTACGTCGTGGGAAAGATGCTCGTTGAGCCGAGAGGCAAAATGGTCCCAATAAGAATCTTGAATGTGGGAAATAAGAGCATCAAACTAAAGCAAGGACAATCGATCGGAGCGTGCGTACCGATAACTGCTGTCACCAAGTTGTCGAAGGAGAATGCTGCTATATCTTTGCCATCAAGTAGCACAGCTGAGTTGAAAAGAACTATACTCAGGCAAACCGAGCTGAACCAGAAGCAACGAGCTATGGCAGAGGAACTAATCAACGAATTTGCAGACGTATTTGCCTCGCAGGATGGCGAATATGGCAGCCCACATCTGGTACAAGACCGAATAGACACTGGAGATGCAAGACCCATACGTCAACCTCCTAGGCGTTTACCATTAGCTAAGCAGACGGAGGTTGCAGGAATGGTTTCGACTATGGCAAATGAAGGGTTGATTGAAGGCTCTAAGAGTCCGTGGGCATCACCACGGAAAGAAAGACGGCACCAATAGATTCTGCGTGGATTATCGCCAGCTAAATAATGTCACCAAGAAGGATAGCTACCCCTTGCCAAGGATTGACGACACACTGGACACACTGTCAGGAGCGCAATGGTTCTCCACACTTGATTTGAAGAGTGGCTACTGGCAAGTACAGATCCATCCGGAGGACCGTGAGAAGACAGCCTTCACCGCAGGAAACGGGCTTTGGCAATGCTCCGGCAACCTTTGAGCGTCTAATGGAACGCGTTTTGCTGGGACTAACATGGAAAACCTGTTTGGTCTACCTGGACGATGTCATCGTGGTCGGCAAAACTTTTCAAGAACATCGAGATAACTAAAAGGAAGTGTTCCAAAGACTACGAAGTGCACAGCTAAAGCTAAACCCGAAGAAGTGTCATCTCTTTAGGCCAGATGTCAAATACTTGGGACACATCATCTC
Organism: Volucella inflata; assembly: GCA_928272305.1. Taxonomy (NCBI): domain Eukaryota; kingdom Metazoa; phylum Arthropoda; class Insecta; order Diptera; family Syrphidae; genus Volucella; species Volucella inflata. The sequence goes on along the minus strand of OV743716.1, from coordinate 229,177,076 downwards.
AACCGAAGGGGTAAGGACAGACCCAGAAAAGATCGAAGCGGTGAAAAATTGGCCAGACCCAAGAGACAAACACCAACTGAGAAGCTTTCTGGGACTCGCTACCTACTACAGGCGGTTTGTGAAGGATTTTGCTGGGATCGCAAAGAGTTTGCATCAACAGAAAAGGGAAAACAATTCAAATGGTCAAGTGAATGCGAAAGAAGCTTAAAAACTCTCAAACAACAACTATGTGAGGCCCCTGTACTAGCATACCCTACTCCAGGAAAAACATTTATTGTGGATGCAGATGCCAGTAACGTCGGAATTGGAGCTGTCCTTTCGCAGATGCATGACCGGCAAGAAAAAGTAGTTTCCTACTTTAGTAAGGTGCTCTCTAAGCCGGAAAGGAACTACTGTGTTACCAGGCGGGAACTTCTTGCTTTGGTCTTGGCAACAAAGCATTTCCATAAGTACCTGTACGGACGAAAATTCATTCTTCGCACAGACCATGCATCTCTGAAGTGGTTGCTGCAATTTAAAAATCCTGAAGGACAAGTAGCAAGGTGGATTGAACGACTCCACATGTACGACTTCGAGATAAAGCATCGAAAGGGAAGCCTTCACTCTAATGCAGATGCTCTGTCCCGGCGACCTTGCAAATCTGATTGCAAACATTGCGCACGACAAGAAGAAAGAGATGCGGTATCCACTCAACGGCTAAGAGCTGAGCCCACTGACGGTTGGAATGAAAGTGAAATGCGAAACGCCCAAAAAGAGGATCCGGATACCGAGCCAATACTCGCCTGGAAAGAACATGAAGAAAAACCAGATTGGCAGGAAATATCCAATAAAAGTCCCGAACTAAAGGCATACTGGGCACAGTGGGACTCGCTTCATGTTCAAGATGGTGTTTTGAGGCGAAGGTGGGAAAGCTCGGATGGAAAGACGTTTGTGATGGAGCTCGTTTAGCCACGGTCGAGAGTCAGTGACGTGATAAGGGAACTGCACGATGGAGTATCCGGAGGCCACTTGGGAGTGAATGAGACGTTAGAAAAGGTGCGAGAACGTTTTTATTGGGTGCACGCCAAGGACGATGTAGAAAATTGGTGCAGAAAGTGTGTCACCTGCGCCGCCAGTAAAGGCCCGAGGGTTAAAACTCACGGCAGAATGCAGCAATACAACGTTGGAGCGCCCTTCGAGAGAATCGCAGTTGACATCGCAGGACCGTTTCCTGAAACCGAAAAGGGAAATTGCTACATTCTTGTTGTTATGGATTACTTCAGTAAGTGGCCTGAGGCTTTTGCTATCCCTAACCAGGAAGCCAAAACCGTGATTGAGCAGATCGTTTACAACTGGGTGAGCAGATTCGGCGTTCCGATGGAATTGCACTCGGATCAAGGGCGTAACTTCGAGTCTAAGATTTTCCAAGGGTTGTGCGAGCTACTGGGGATTAAAAAGACGAGAACAACACCGCTCCACCCACAATCGGACGGGATGGTAGAATGCTTCAACAGAACTTTGAATGAACACCTATCAAAGGTCGTTGGCGATAAGCAATGCGATTGGGATAGGCAAATTCCAATGTTTCTATTAGCCTATCGGAGTGCAGTACACAACACCACAGGTCACAATCCATCGGAACAGTCCGGTTACCTAGTGAATTGATGTTTGGATCACCGCCGTCTGAAGAGAACAGAAATGAAGACGACTATGTCGCAGACCTCAGACAGATTATTAGGGACGTGCACCAAAGAACCAGGGATAAGATCAAGATAGCCAGTGACCGCATGAAGACGAGGTATGATGTCAAGGCGACCACAACGGGATTCCAGGAAGGAGATCTAGTGTGGCTATATAACCCTCATAGACGGAAAGGCGTATCACCCAAATTACAGCAAGACCTGGAAGGACCATATAAAGTCGTAAAACGCATCAACGATGTTGTCTATCGCATTCAACGGGGAAGAGGCAAGATGAAAGTGGTTCATGTGGATCGAATACATCGCTATATGGGGCAGAATGTCAAAGAGTTTGTTCGGGACGAACAAGTTTAAGAGGGTGATATTGTGGTATATATGTGATTAAATCAATTATCCAGTGTTGCATAACTTTAGGATCATTCAAACTCTCCACTTTGGAGAGTTCAGTTATTACCCCAGTTTCAAACCAGAAGTTACCAGAAAGAACTAGAACCCGACAAATGTGGTATAAATACAGGATGAGAAACTGCGGCCGATAAGTTGATTTTGGAAAGCGATGGAAAAGGACCTAAGTCTTACTAAGTGAAAGATAAGAAATTTGAATTGTGAAATAGAAGTGAAATTGTTTGTGAATTAATTGAAAGTTGTATTTAAATAGTAATAAATAGAGAAAAAGAATAACGTTTTATCATTTCGAACCCTAGCCGAAATATTACAATATTATGATCTGTCAGTTTGAATACATATACTTTGCCGCTAAAATGTTTTTTATTATTTTTGTGAGATCTAAGAAATAAGTGATCAATGCAACTCTTAGAAGAATCTGTCAAGCGGGTAGGTTCATTTATCAAACTCTAAAGACCATTCGAAGCCATAGTCAACAAGTAATTTTCCGTATCTACGTTAGATTCATCAAGCATATCAATATTGATATCTCCTAAAACAATTAAATTTTTAGACGATATGGAGCTGAGAATGTTGCTGAGATCATGAATAAACGCGCTCTTAGCAAAACCATGTAATCGGTAAATACACAAGAAAGTACGAGGGCGGGTCAATAAGTCCGTGACTTTTGGATTAAAACACAGATTTTTTGATAAAAAAATAATTTTATTTTTCAACGTAGTCTCCCTTGAGCTCTATACACTTTGTCCAACGCTTCTCCAATTTTTTTATCCCTTCCAAAAAAAATGATTTGTCGAGGTCCTCAAAATAGGCCTTTGTTTGCGAGATGACTTCATCATTGGAGTCAAATCTTTTTCCACCAAGCCATTTCTTCAGGTTTGGGAACAAGAAGTAGTCCCTCGGAGCCAAATCTGGAGAATAGGGTGGATGAGGGAGCAATTCATAGCCCAATTCATGGATTTTTGCCATGGCAACTGCACATGTGTTTGTGGTCGACTGTGAGCAAACGCGGCATCCATCTTGCGGAAAGCTTTCTCATGCCCAAGTGATCATTCAAAATTGAAACCACTGAGCCATGCGAGATCCCTACGGCTTCCACAATCTCTCGCACTTTCAATCTTCGGTCGGCCAACACCATATCGTGAATTTTTTCGATTGTTTCGGGTGTAGAGACCTCAACTGGGCGTCCAGGACGTTCGGACTCTTCATTGCTTGTACGGCCACAACGAAATTCAGTAAACCACTTTTTTACCATTGAAATCGATGGTGCAGAGTCCCCATAGTATTTATCAAGCTTAGCCTTGGTCTCGGTAATGGTTTTTTTTCGCAAGAAATAATGCTTAATAAGCACACGAAATTCACTTTTTTCCATTTTCTCCTCAAATTAGTGAGTAGTCTGATAAAAATAGCTGTCAAACACAAACTAACTGTTGAAATTTTGACAGGAGTCAACTGACAGATGCCTGTTGACAGGAGCAGTGTTGCTGTTTCAGTAAAGAGGTCAGAAATTCAAAAAGTCACGGACTTATTGACCCGCCCTCGTATAATCAATATCTTCAAACGTAAGCGATAACTTTAGTACGTCAGCACTTGATAAATTAATGCAAGAATAATCACACATTAATCCATTTCTCACATAAACGGCAACACCTCCAGCAGAATAAGACTCATTAAAATTGGGGTATAAAGAGTAACCTTCTATTTTAAAGGAATCTACTTCATTTTCATAAATCCAAATTTCACTCAAGACAACAACAACAGGCAAATTCGACATAGACTCAAGATGAGCTAAGAAAATCGAAAAAAAAAAGATTTCTCATGCTTCGTATATTTTGATGTTGGGAATTGGGAATGTACATAAATTTGAATGAGAGAGTGGGATAGAACTACTAATATTCATAATCTAAGAAGATCAGCAACACAATTTATTCTTACATAATTAGCACCCTCTTCTTTCCGCATGTACACAGCACAGGTGCTAGAAGCATGCATCATGTATATCCCTCTCCGTAGTGGAAAGCGGTAATACATGGTGTCAGTTTGTGCATCTAAGGCTACTCAATCCACCCTATTCATCTCAGAGCTCGAGACACTTTTTCGATTTCTGAGACTGGAATTGGAGGAAAACTATTTCATTATCGGCGGAGATTTCAACGCCAAACACAGCGATTGGGGAAATAATACACCAAACACTAGAGGGAACCTACTATTCAATTGGTGGGGTCAACACAGTGTGATGTATAGACTCGGCATAAAGGCGACGGATAGTCCGTCGTTTCCTAGACATGGCTCCTATTTGGATCTTCTGTTGTTCGACACACGAATACAACTGACAGGTACGAACAAACAAACTGTAAACTGTCTTCGCACTTTTGTGTATGACAGTGACCATTGCGGTCTTAGTACCGAAATAACCGTTCCGAACGAAAATGCGGAATTGGATGAGTTTGTTCAAAGGCATTCCTACAACTACAGTAGGGTGCGTTGGACACACTTCTCCAGAACATTGACTAGAGCACTCTCCTCGAATTCGCTCTACCCACCGTCCAACAGAAATCTGTAAAACGAGGAGATTGACAGATATCTAAAACTAATGGACGAGACAATTAAACGAACAATGGACACAACGATACTACGGTATCAACATACTGACAACGAAGACCTATTCCGCAACGCAACTATTGACGCACTTCACCGACATAAGAGTAGACTACTCTCAAGACTGAAGACCTTGTACAGACAGTTTACTGACAGACATAGCCCGGAGATTATGACATTGAAGTCGTCGATCAAAAACCTCCAAACATTAATAAAAGAAAATTACAGGGCTTCTGTAAGTTTGTATTGGAACAACAAAATTCAGGCTGTAAACACCAGCAACCCGAATATGTTCCCGCAAATAAATAAAATATTTCGGAGGAAAGATCAAAACGACCTTTCATGTCTAAAAATCGCCCGAACGACTGACAACGAACGCATACTCTCAACAGCAGGCATAGATCCAAATGAAGCTGTTGATGATGACAACTTCTTTGTGATCGAAGATCCGCAGGAGAAGGTCGAGGCTATAGGAGCGACTTTCCAGGAAGTGTACAAGACAAATGACATCATTGGTCCCAACCACGACCTGAAAAATCGAGTCCTTGTGCACAATTTCTACCTTCGGAATGAAATAGTGAACTGGCGAATCGAGAACTCGGGTTTCACCCAGTTCAGTGACGAGATTATGGCAAATAATTCCATCGCCAATGAAAGGAAACAACCCCCCGTTCATTTCGAAGGAAGACCTTCACACGATCTTCGATACAATTAGAAGTAAGAAATCAGTGGGAACCGATGGAATACCGAACATTGTGCTTCGACATCTCCCACAAGACGCGGTGGACATTTATACCACCCTGTTTGACAATGCAATGAATAATGCACATTATCCAGCGCATTGGAAAACTGCGGTGGTACATCCCATCCCCAAAAGGGATAAAGACACCTCCAATCCGGCGAATCTCCGGCCGATCAGTCTCCTTCCAAACATCAGTAAAGTTTTCGAAAAAGTCATCAATAGAGTCCTGACTAAGTGGGTTGAGGACAGAAATATAGTTCCGGATAATCAATTCGGTTTCAAGGCGGGGCATGATGTCATTCATGCCGCGTTTAAGCTGGTTTCTGATATCCAATGGAACAAAGCCAAGAAACAGTGCACGAGTGCCTGCCTGATTGATTTGGAGAAGGCTTTCGATACCGTATGGTTAGAGGGACTCTCCTACAAGTTGAACAGACTGGGCATTAGTAAACCACTGCTGTATATTCTTTTCAATATGCTCACAGATAGACAGTTCATCGTGAAAAATGGCGTTGTGACTTCTACTGGTACATTCAACATTAAAAACGGTCTGCAACAAGGTGCGGTCAATTCGCCAATCCTTTTCAACATTTACACAAGTGATCTGATAGGTTCACTTCACCATGCCATAGCGTACGCAGACGACTTAATCGCGTACAGATCAGGTCCAAAGATTGAGGTTATAAACATTCTTTTGCAGCGTGACATCGATAAAATTAAACAATATTGCGACGACTGGAAGTTGAAGATAAACTTTCAGAAGTCGGAAACCATTCTTTTAAGGACGCCTTTGTCTGGGGCCTCTACGGATACCAGAAAGAATTGGCGAAAGTTCTCGATCATTGGACAACACGGACAGCCTCTTGCCTGTCGACATGTAGTCAGATACCTTGGGATCTGGCTAGATCAGTTTCTGTATTTTAACAAAAATGTAGATGCTGCTCTGGCCAGAGCTAAAGGCGCTTTTGCCCTCGCATAGAGACTGTTTTATAGCAGCCAACTCGATGCGAGGGTAAAGGTGAACTGCTACATGGCCCTTATCCGGCCTATGCTTGTATTTGGTTGCCCCGTGTGGTTCAACGGGAGAGCAAGTCTTTTGGAAAAGATTCGGGTGTTTGAGAGGGCTTGCCTTAGGGCTTGTCTTCGCCTATACAGAACACCAGAGTCTGAGTACATAAAATTCTATCGCAATGAGATCTTGTACAATAGGGCTAACCTAATAAGAGTGGACAATTTTGTTATTAAGTTGACTCGAAGGCACATTGCAAGAGCAATGACCTTGTCGAATAACCTGATCACTGGGGCTTACTACCCCAATTATATGTATCACGAGAGAGCTCGCTTTGACGGCTTTATTCCTCCAGAAGCGTTCCTCTATCTCGACATGAAAGGTCTGATCCAGGATAGATTAGCGGTGCCGTTAATCTTCCACGTCGCTCGAACAGCTGCGGACAGGCGACTCAACTACGACAGAGACGTCGCACACGGCAGTGCGGAGCGTCTCCGGTTTAGTAGGGCGGTAGGGAGTCGCGACATGAGGGATTTTGCTCGGCAGCACCAACAATTTTGGTGGCTTGCAGAAGCAGGGGAAGCTCCATCGTCGAATTCCTCTAGTGCAGGGTAACTCCATTAGGGAGCAGAGTCGGTCAGTCTAATTTTTTTTTCACGGAACACTTTAAGTGCAACATCATTTAGAGACATGTCTGTTTGAATGGCAAGAACGTTGAAAATCTCTATAGAATTTCTAAATAGTTGTTGTTCCAGGTTGTTGACCTTTGAAGTGCAGAGATTTGTTGTTTTTGATTCTCTTCTATTGCAACAACTTTGGCATAAATCATCTCTAGAATTATATAAGTAACTTCAAATTGTTTGGTGGATAACAAAAGTACATCCGATGTTGTATTAGATGATGTTGAACACAAAGTATTTTCTGGGGTCGCAACAGACGTTGGAAGGGGTAAGGGCGGTGAGGGAGACGATGACCTTGGCGATGGTGCTGATGTTGGTGACGGGCAGTTCTGTTGTGTTACGTTGTTCGACGGTATTGAGAAAAAGTTTCTGCGATGAATCGAACATGCTTGACACCTCCAAACAGATTTGCTTTTTTAATAAAATCAATATCAATGGCGGTGATTTTCACACAATTTCCGTGGAAATAGACACCACAGTCCCCACACATCACTGTAAGGTCTGGTCTTTCAACCTTCTTCTTACAAATGCTGCACAACATTGTAAATGTATAATTTTAAATATGTTTTAAATTAATGCTCAAGAACACCAGTGTACCCCACAACGGTTGCACTTGCACTTGCACTTGAACTGATATTATTTCATTTAAATGACTTCCTCGGTTTGCTTGGCAGTAGACCATCCTGTCAACCCAAATTTTTCCAGTACCTACAGTTTCGATGGTTACAGCCCTGTTCTTAGCAATATATTGAACAATTTTACTTTTAAGTATCCAAATCGTATCTGGATTATTCGAATATTATCAATCTTTAATGGCACCCCACAAAAAAAATCCAACTCCTTTGTCAAATAGTATTATTTGATGGCCAAGCAACATTACCGAAAGTACACGATTTTTGAACGTAGTATGAAATCGAAGGACTTGTGTGGCATGTTGCCACATCTTGATGGAACCATAGCTCACATAAGTCCAAATCTTTAACTTCCAACAATAAAAATCGGTAATCATGCCTCAGTAGCGCTCTCCATTGACGGTAACATTTCTTCCATTGTCGTCTATGAAGAAATTCGGCTTCTGTACGACTATTTTTCAATTTTGCTTGTTTACACAGTCGGCGAGATGGAAATGCGCTTTATCTAAAACGACATTATTTTGTGCAAAATCTTCATCAATTTTAAGCTGCTCGAAGTCCAGAACAAAAAAGCGATACCGAAGCGGGTGGTCATTTTGCTCTCTCTCCTTAGTCAATCTTACTTTAATAGCGCATAATCCAAGAACCTCATGCAAAATCTCCTCAGTCTTGTGCGGCTGATGTTCAGTTGCTGAGAACTTTGGCATATTGAGGTTCTCTGATTTAAGCGCAAACCACTCCGACGAACTTTCCTTACATACCTCCGCCCACCAGCTGAATTTGTGACATTATTATTTATTTTCAAAATAAATCAAAGGGACGGAAATTCGTCATTGCGTCTAGAGCAGAGCAAGACGTCCTAGCAAAACTCCCCCCTGGAGTATGGAAAAAGTAGTTACGATATATTTACGTAAGAGCTTGTTTTACTAGATAACCAACCGACGCATAAGATGTGATGACATTAGCATAGTCATACAAATCCAGAGGAATATCCTGTATGATAAGTTTGATGTCTTGCCGAAACTCATTTAGACCAGCCCCTTGGATATAGTCAACTTCAATAGTCCAAGACACATTGAATTATCGTGTTCACCAGCATTGCTCTTATCCAAAATGAACTTCAAATATATCCACGCCGTGAGTGAGTGAGTGGAGTGAGCCTTCAATTCATCAAACCCCGGATATTGAAGTGTACTCTTACTGGGTTTTCCGTGTCGATAGCCATGTTGCAAAACAGTTTTTCACCCATTGAGTTCTACCATTCTATCAGATTTAATCTATTCGTCAGAGTTCTGATATGAACAGAAATGCCATGTTGCAAAACAGTTTTTCACCCATTGAGTTCTACCATTCTATCAGATTTAATCTATTCGTCAGAGTTCTGATATGAACAGAAATGCCAGTAATATATGGTATATACCCGGGGGACTTAAAGCCATTCAAGGAAGCAATAGTGCGCTTGATCAGATTTTCTACGTGATTTCAGCTCAGCTGATTTGCCTGCTTTGAGTATTTTGACTCACCAGCAGTTTCGATCTATTACCAAAAGCCTTTATAAGAGACAGTCCTCGAAACTCGGATCACTTTCTTGTCTTCTTTTTGCTATAAGTTTCGAGCTCTAAGATGAATAGCGGCTTTTTTCTTTGAAGGAGGATATATATTGTACAATGCATGCCTCAAGCGCCCAAAACCTACCCACCACACGGCTCTTTACTGCTTTATATCGCAGGCATTTTCTAACAAAGATCGCAACACTCCATCTTTGTATGAAGTTGAGTCGATTCCTTCTCACAATTTTGTATCTTCTTAGGTTTTGGATTGCTTAGTTTAGCTAACCACGAGTACATCATTGCCATGGTCTTTAAGCTACTTAAACGGCTCGTAGTTCGATCTCATGCAGTGACAGCGTTGAGCTGGTATCTTAATGTTTTGCCTCACTATGTTCCTACCCATTTCGACTAGAGTTGCAACAGCAGCGCGTAGATTTGGTCTGCACTCGTAGCATTTTCCATCATCTGACGTTGAAGCTGAACCATATGCCACTTTAGATGAAGCTTTAAGTACTCCGTCGACTCAACTCCATCTAAAGCGCTTTCCTCTGATTTGTGTTCATTTCCACACCTTAAACATCGAGGCTGCATCTCACAGCAGTCCGACGTGGTATGCACGTAGATTTGGCCACGAACACATTGCAAAAATTTCGTCTTGATGGTCTAAGTCTTAAATACTCATTAGATCATCGGGTTTGCTTCTGTGACTTTCCTGAACTAGGAACCGCGCTAGTTTCATCTTCTACCTTTTTGCTTAACTCGTGGTGAATGGATTGATTCATACGAATGTGAACAGCCTCTTTGAGCTGTGCAAGAAGCCCATTTGGATCAGTAGACACTTAAATTTCCCTCCTTAACCTCCTTACACTGTAGATTATATCCTCTTCACAATGTCTAGTTGTCCATTAAGAAACTGTCAATTTGGTATTCCTTAACATAACTTGTGCCAATTTCATTAACAAGAGAACTAAAATGAGATCGTTCTTCTGGTTAAATTTATCAATTACTGCCATTGTCCATAGTTGGAACAAAAATACATTTTAGCTGCACAATAGCTTTATTTCAACGCTGTTTGATCATTTCTAGTTATAGCACAACACACAGTGGCGAATTTTATGGACGACACATGTCACGGCTTTATGGGAAACAGGGAACGTATCATCAGAAAAAGAATACATGACAGATCCGACTTCAACTGCAATCTCCTCTTGGACAGGGACATTGTCTAACAAACATAAAATCATCACCGATGTGTGATGCAGATGCTTCTCCTGAATCCGTCAGATCTTTCATTCGCGACTTTCAAGCAAAAGCCGGAAGTTATGGCACAGTTGCACGTATAAGTACATTATGATGTGCTTTGACTGATCCCTTGTGTAGGACATTGACAATCCGTGTACGTTCAACAAAAAGGGATAAGAACCGAATTCCTGTTGTCACCATTCTTCCGGCATGCAATAGAAAAATCCGGAATTTATCAAATAAATATTGGATTTACGAATACATGTACTTGCCAATCAAAGCTCATAATTAATTAATACTCTCCCTGACCTAGATACACTTCCTTCTGTGGCAATCAAAACTCATTAAGTCCTATCTTAACGCTCAATTTGAGAAATATAATTGCGGTAGCTTTGGAATATTGTTGCTGCCGGAATTTTAATGTCCCCGAAACCCAGTCCGCAAACATTTCCATCCAAATCAATAATAAATTAATAGCCATACCCCAGTTCCTAGTTTCCAGTTCCATTTCTCTGTTTCCTGTTTCCTGCCCCCTGTTCCCCCATCAACAAATGTAATTTCAATAAATCAAAAAAAAAACCGTACTTCTTTACCTCGACCTGGTTCCAAAGTCCTGGTCTCAACCCTTTCCTGGCCAGAGGCCACCGAATATAAATCAACAACAATTCCAAACTTTTCTCATATTTCATCCGCTAAAATGACATACAACATTAAAATTTTAATTTTATATCGCCCCAGGGATTAGCTCCTGTCTCTGGGAGAATGATATTCCTTCGTCCGTCCAAAGTATTCAACATCGCCATCACAAGAGCGCGAACCGGTCACGCCAACACACGCAAAAGTAAATAGAGCTTGACTCCTTCTTATTCATCTTGGGAAGTGATTAAATTTATTGCCGCGTATCCTTGTTCGGTACTTTCTTGAGAGGATTCTTGTGGTGAGTGGTGGGGCTTGAACTGTCTAAACAGCCGCGTAAAAGTTTAAATAAAATCGCTGTGCCGCTACGTAATTATCCTTTTGTAGCCCCTAGAAGAAGCGGGGTGCTCTGACGAAGAACCTCTAATGGCAATTATGTACGGGGGTTTTACTTCTGAATGGAAATATGGTTCTCGAACACTCTCCAAATTTATCATTCATTAATTTATTGCTTTTTGGTTTGGTGTGGGGGTGGGATTTGGTTTGGCTCAGCTAAATGCGTTTCCTGAAAAATATTTATCTGTCTGTTTGCTGCGATCGTTAGAATAGGGTTGGAATGTATAATTGATAGAGTTCAAGAATGAGAAATCGTTCTTGACTAGAGGTATTCTACTTTTTGATCTATTCGCAGTAGTTTCTCTTTTATTAATCAGCTAGGTGACGGGATGCTCTAATGCTCTTTCGTCTTCTGCTGCAGCCGTTTTGAAAGTGCTGCTTTTTAGTCCCTTTGACAGAGTCATGGTGTCGGTTGTGGTGAAGGTAGGTGGAGTTTTGTCGGAGTTCTTTATAATGAGCCACTGCTTAACGAAACAGTACGCACCATACCCTTCCATCGCATTGTTGCAGAGATGTGAAAAGACGGCTTCACTTTTTCTTCCCGAAGCCCAATCAAGACATCGATAACTCCTTCTTTTATTAGAGTCAATTGTCCAGCACTAAAGAAGTTGAGACTTAAATCTTTCGAGACTACACTCCGCCTGAAAGGGCCCAGTTTATTGCTATAAAAAACCTTTTCAACTGTAGGATTTCCTGTTCGGACTCTCCTAGCTTCCGAAGTTGGGGTAGTCGAGTCGTCGGATCGGGTTCCTCTAGCCCCTGTGTATTGGCTGTTGGTTTCAGTAGAGCACTTTCTCTAGAGTTATCTTGCCTTTAACGTGTTCTCAGAATCTACGGCTTGTTTCATAGTTACTTACCTACTTTATGTCGCGCTACAGTCTGGGGTGGACCTGCACCTAAATCAACAAACGTCTCCAACTAGCTCGATCTTTTGCTATCTGCCTCCAGTTTCGCATGCTAAGTTGGCTGAGATACCCTTCCACTTGCGTGCGCCACCTGAGTTTCGGTGTTCCGCTGTCCCTCAGGGTGGTTTCGAAGACTTTTCGGACCGGAGCATTGGTGTTCATTCGCTCTACATGACCCAGGCATCTAAGTCGTTAGATCTTCACTCTTCACTGGCTAGGTCGATGTCGCTGTACCGTCCATTCAATTCGTCGTTATATCTCTTCCTCCACTCACCGGGACCGAGAATCACTGAAAAAATGTTCCTGTCGAAGCAGCCAATGGTCCGGTCCCAAAAGTCTTCGAATCCGTTCCCGAGGGACAGCGCAGTAGAGGAAGGCCAAGATTCAGGTGGCGCACGCCAACTTAGCGTGCAAAACTGGAGGCAACTAGCCAGGGATCGAGCTGGCTGGAGAAGCTTGTTGATTGAGGCCCATGTCCACCCCGGACTGTATCGCCACCTAAAGTAAGTAAAGTAAGGAACTCAATGCTCCGTTCATTGTCTGATAGCACAACCTAGGTAGACGAAAATCCTGAACTACCTCAAAGTAATAATTGTCGACGTTGACGTTCTGTCTGAGAAGTCGGTGTTCAGTGTCCTTTTTGCTTGACAGCGTATACTTGGTCTTGCCCTCATTGACCGCTATGCCCATTTTCGCCGCTTCTGTCTTAATACTTGCGAAGGCGCCACTAACATCCGATTATGTCAATATCATCGGCGTATGTGAGTAATTGGACGGACGTTTGTAAGATTGTGTCTATTGTATTTGCGCGTGGGTCTTGCACTATTCTTTCAAGCATGATGTTGAAGAAATCACATGACAGCTCACTGCCCGTCGTTTTTTGACGTCAAAGGTCTCTGTGAGTTGGTTACGAACTTTGATGGAGCAGCGTGTCTTCCCCATCGTCATACTGCATAGAGGGACGAGTTTGGCAGGGATGCCAAAACTAGATATTGCTCTGTATAGCTCATATTTTTAGATGCTGTCATTCGCGGGCTTAAAATCGATAAGTAGATGGTGTGTATCGATCTGTGTATCTGGATGGCAACAATTAGTATTGGTACAGGTTCTGGTTCTTTAAACAACGAGAATGAATCTCTGCAGCCGAACATCCTGCAGCTCTGCTAATAAGCCCTACTTCACGCCTCCCCGTGGCGCCATCTGGGAATCTCACCAGAGATTGCGAATGTGAAGGGGGCAAATGGCGAGTTTCCTGCGCCATAAATCAGGATTAGTGTCGGAAAAACAAAACAAGACCTTATCCGGGATACTCCGACATATTTGGAGCACATGCCGGTAAGGGTTTCCAAGACTTAGTCAGGGTGTTGGAAACGTGATGGTGGCGGACGAGCCCTATATGGGCCAACGGCAGTACTCACATCCCAGAACGGGGTACTGGATTCGGTGTAACCAACCCCTCGTCCTAGGGGCACTAAAAATGGAACTGGCCCTCCAGGTTTCGAATTGTGCCGCCGGGGTAAATGCCCAGTTTTGGAAAAATACAAAAGTTACGAAGCAACAACAAGCCTCAGATATGGACGAGACGAGACGACGACAAGCGGACTTGGAGAACTCCTGATCAATCAACAGTCAACCAGATTGATTACATTGCGATCGACGCAAGAGAATCCTCCAGTATTATGGATGTCCGTACGTTTCGAGGAGCCAACATCGACTCGGACCATTACCCTGTTATAGCCAAGGTACGGTTGCGGATATCCCAAACTACCCCAAGATAAACTAATGTTGTGAGGAAATTCGACTTCAGAGAGGCTACAATCGGATATAATGTTAGACGGAATAGTTCTTCCAAAAAGCACTATCTTTAAATTGAAGGGGAAACTCTACACCACTGTTGTACGACCAGCTCTTATGTACGGTACACAGTACTGGACAGTGTACGAAGCGTTTAAAAACAAAATGACGGCAGCGGAAATGAAAATGTTAAGGATGTCTAGTGATGTCACTAAACGCGATTGCATTAGATCTACGCGTATAAGAGGAAGTCTACATATAAAGAATTCGGTAACCGAACAGCTTGAGGCGAATAGAATAAGCTGGTATTGCCACGTTCAAAGAAGATCTGCGGAGAATCCGATTAAAAAGATACTATCAACTACGGTCACTCCAACTGTGAGAAAACGAGGTCGGAAAAAGAATTCCTGGATTTCTCAGATGGCAAATGCGCAACAACGCCTGGGGCTAACCACTGAAGCGATCCAGGACCGAGTATTATGTAGACGCGTTCTGCGGTCAACCCCATAAGCGGAGCAGCAGCGATGCAGTAAAAATTGGAAACTCGTTACGCATAAGTTCGTATAACGAGGAAAGGGTTAATAAAAGGATAAGAAGAAGAAGAAGAAGGGAGGCTACAATCGCAGGAGATCGTCAAGTCCTTTTCCGATCGAGTGTCTCTTAATCTCTTAAGAGGTCGAAAGCCGCCAGCATCAAGCATCGAAGACCATTGGAAACACTGCCAAAACGCCATCAGAGATGCCGCTTCTGATGTGCTGGGTTTCACTCGTCCACCACAACGTAACCCCTGGTTCGATTATGAATGCCGGCAATCACATGCAGCTAGGCAAGAAGCACGCGATGCGGCACTGCAAAAAAAAGACCAGAGCTCTATGAGCAGAAGATGAGAGATGAACACCGGCTTCTCAGGAGGAAGAAGAAGAGCATGAGAAGTGCGCGATCGAGGAAATTGAGAGATGCTTCTCCAGGAATGAGGTTCGGAAGTTTTACCAAAAGGTAAAAATAACATTCCACGGAAACAAACCCCGAACCGAAGCCTGTAGAGACGAACAAGGGAACATCGTGGTAGAATCGCAGTCGATGCTGGAGATGCTTCAAAGCGGAAGGCGATGATGGTTGGGAGAAAGCATGCACGCTGAATGGAAGTTCAGCATTGTTTGTCCGATCCTCAAGAAAGGAGACTCTCTCAACTGCGGCAACTACAGAGGCATCAGTCTCCTTAACATCGCATACAAGATCTTATTTGCCGTATTGTGTGAACGCTTGAAGCCGTTCGTCAACAGCCTGGTAGGTCCATATCAGTGTGGCTTCAGGCTAGGAAAGTCCGCCTTCGACCAAATATTCACACTACCGCCATTTTGTAATAAAAAGTTGGGTATAGGACAGGTAAGGAAAGTAATGGAATTCCAGAAGGGAATAGAGGGCGTTGGGGTTGGGAAGAGTACGTGAAACCAGGATGTGAACTGGACTTGGAAAGGAGAGGAAAGAATGTCTCCGACTGAGGTACCGGGCTTGCTTGCGAGGCATGGTTATACTCGCGGGATGGGGCTGGTTCTTGTCCTCGCTCTTTGATGGGACCTACTACTGCAACAACGTATATCATGCCGACTAATCTTTACAAACCAAAATCAAGCGAATATTCTACTTAACAGCCTCTTAGCCATGGGTCGTGTCGATTGTTCCAAAAAATCTTGAAAAACTTCGATCGCGGTGTTTCAAGAAACATTTTTAAGGTTGTGATAGGCATTGAATCATGGATCTATGCATTTGAGTCTAAAACTTAACGGCATTAAGTCGTATGGGTCTTTTAAATCGAGCCAAATGCAACAAAAGTTGCTAGCGCACTAAGCCTTTGGAAAACCTTTAAGTGAAACATCTCTGTTTCATTGATATAAGTTTGATTCCAAGCTGGTCTTACCGTACTGGGTGGAACCGGAAATTATAATTTTTGAAATTAAATGCAACAAAGTCTAGACTGTACAAGAAGTCAATCCTTTTCACAAAGATGATGTGATACGTCTTTCAGTAATCCTTGTTCTTTCTTTAATATTTTCATTCGGCCCTCTTGTTTATGGCATCACAGAGGTAAGTCGTGTATCAACCCCATATATGTTCTTTTTCTGATTCATCATACATATCTGCAACAACGAGCTACTTCATACCCCAATAAACATTTTGCTGCACTTATTACCAGTAGCTGTAGAAATTAGTTCGACCTTATTCAGTGATTCCTATTAACTTAGTTGGAAATACGAGTATGTCAGCAATCATATCGAATTTTTAAATTTTCTTCTGCCAGTTTATCCTCTTTTTCCAGCACAAGATACTTCTCATAATACATTAAAAACTTTCCGCTAATTCCAAAAATTGGATATTCAGTGCATTTCAGCCAGAAAAAAAAGAGGAAACTTTCGTATCCTCCACCGCGCACACGAACAGGCATATTCATATCAACTTTCATTTCAGCAATTCATTAGCCTTATCATGCATGTATTCATCCTCTGCAATCCATAAGGATAACAACCCAGCACTATCTCAAGCGACTAACTCCGGGCCTAAGTGAGATGTAAATCGTCTTTAGCTTAGTGTATCGTACTCGTAAGTTCCTCATTTCAGAATGTTTTGCAATTCTCCAAGATTTATGTCGAATTCAGATGCGATGCCTCAAGCCACTCTAAGGCAGGGCAACTGATATAAAAGTAAAAATAAAAATAAAAATAAAAACAGAAATAAAAAATAAACTAAATAACAATCTCACCCCTTCTGAGCGTAGCAAGTTGTGTAAAAGAAACTTTCCCATACACGATGAGTCCTTAAGTTAACCATAAAAACACAGGATATCAGTGGGATCAGGCGCCGACTGAATGCAAAGTTTAACTTAGACAGAGCACGGACGACGAAATAATAAAATTCAACAGAACTCAGAACTCAGGACTAGGACTAACCATCACCATGCATATGGCTGTATGCATATCAACACGCTTACCCTAATGCTAACCCTGACACTAACCCATTCGCTTCAACATAAAATAGATACATAGATACATGAGATGGGAACTTGTATGGCATTGCCAACTCAGAAGCATTCAAAAGTCGCAGATTTGATAGACCAACGAAGCATACATATAACATTGTTCGACGACTACACAACCCAAAGACATTTTCTAACAATTAGGATTAATTTGGTCTACGTCGAGTCAATTTTTTAACGAAATTCTCTGACAGATAAAACTCGGGCAGATAAAACAATGAACTGAACCAAGACCAGGACTTTTTGTCAAAGTCATACTAAAATACAATCTTACTAGTGGAAATCAGAAAAGTCCGAAATACATGGTAAAACATAGTGGTTAAGCCACTTCGAATATGGATAGTAAAGAAAAAGGGTTTTGAATAGACATATTGCCATTGTTATGGCCGAAAGCCATTATTGCATTGGCGATTTTCAACGCAAGAAATGTTGATTTCGTAAAGGTTTGGGAATAAACTCCCATAAAATCGATCTTGTCCTCTTCTCTAGGAAATATAAAATTCCGACTATAGACCTTGCCTCAATCAACGGTAACAGCTTGGTCTTCTTTCTCCGATACAGCGAAATATTTGGGTTTTAATTTTGGACAGAAAACTAAGCTGGAAACCTAACATTCAAGAAAGAGTAAAGAAAGCCTAAGTAGCTTTATTCTCTTGCAAAAATGCCATCGGGGCTCCAACCTCGCATCACCCATTGGCTATATATTTCAGTCACAAGACCGTTGCTCACCTTCGGGGTGGTTGTATGGTTGACGGTCTTAGACAAAGAAGTGAACTGCATGAAGCTAAGTAAAGTCCAAAGAACAGCATGTCTGGGCATAAGCGGAGCCCTACGCACTACTCCCACTGCTGCTCTGGACACTCTGTTTCACCTTACACCCCTCGACATTTATAGCGGATAAGTAGCCGCCAATGCAGCTATTCGCCTCAAAGCGGCTTCATAGTGCTCAAATAAACATTTTGGCCACGCAAATATTCTCAACGCAATATGAACCCTTCCAGAAAACATCGACTACACCATACCCAAACAATTGTTTGACAAGGGCTTCCATCCAGATCCTTGTGGGAGGAAAATGCCTTCCTGGATGACAACTCAATCCACTTGTACACCGACGAATCAAAGACTGTCAGCCTCTCATTCCGCCTCCCCAACCACTGTAGCGTGTTTCAGGAGGAAATTCTGGCAATTAAGGAAGCCCTATCCTGGCTGAAGAGAAATTTAATAACTGCAATGTATATCCGCATCTTTTCCGATAGTCAGGCCGCTATCAAATCCCTGGACTCATGCTCTCTAAACTCAAGAACAGTCATGGACTGCCGATCATCTCTAATGGAGATGGTGAAGCAGTTTAACATTCACCTTTGCTGGGTGCCGGGACATAGAGACATTTCAGGGAATTGTAGAGCCGACGAACTTGCCACTATACCTATCACACCTGAAGAGGAAGAAATAGGTATACCTATCGCAACATGCAAACAAGAAATAAAGCTGGATTCTTCTATTAAGAGGATCAAACCATAGATGGGCGGTTGGATCTGAATGGCTCCATGAGTTTGATTCTTCTTAAAAGAAAACATCTTAGCGCCATTATAGGTGTCATCACCGGACACTGCCCCATAAGTAAACATGCAAGAAGGTTTGGCATGTTTACTAACGAATCTTGCAGAAGCTGCATGGATGAGGAGAAAGAGGAGACAATCCCTAATCTTCTCCTTACATGTCCAGCTCTCTCCCAAAGAAGAAATCTCTACCTAGGTGCCTTCTTCCACAGCGATTTAAAAAGACTTAAGCAACATAGACCTTAAAAGTCTCCTACGCTTTATTCTGAGCTCCAAATGTGTTCTGGAGTAGGAGAATCACAGATACACGCGGCATCACAATGGGCCAATAAGCCTTAGTGGGTTGGTTTTTCAACAGCCACTTAATCCTAACCTAACCTAACCTAACCTAAAAGGTTTATAGAACTATTTTTCGACTTGAGAAATGCTTAAACTTTAAATAGTTCTAAACCGGGATATATCTTTGATTTTACTCTTCCTTGCACTGGCGAGCTAAGAAATAATAACCGCCGCACCACCGATCTTATTCACTGATACTGCTCATACTCATTCAACTTCGTCTTGCTAAAGGAGTATTGGCTAAAGCCTCTTCAACATATTTGAAACTGGAGTCGGAAAGGATTCCCATGTCTAGAGGTGGCGGCATTTTCCTGAGGCGGGTATCTGGCTTCGGGATATCCGGCTATATTGACCCAAGAACTCTCACTCTCAGGCTCTCTGTGGGTTGTGCGTTGAATTAGCTAGCACAATTCAATTTCGACATTCCTGCAGTTTTCATAGATGGCTCGAAGGCAGAGGAAGGAACAGGTTCCGGTATCTTCTCGGAGGACCCGGAACTGAGAGTGTCCATAAGGCTACCGGATACTAATAGTGTCTTCCAATCAAAGGTTCAATCCAATCAATCCTCAGGGCGGCTGAGCTGATGCAGATGAGATCGGTATCCGACAGAGATATCGCTATCTACATTGACAGCCAGGCCGCTCTTAAGGCAATGGAGTCAATCAACATCAACTCTGACACAGTCAGAGGCTATCACACAATGCTCAAAGCATTATGCATTCAGAACAGGGTGAGACTGTGCTGGGTGCTAGGACACTGCGGTATAGAAGGAAATGAACAGGCGGACGAGTTGGCAAGAAGGGGAGGGCTACTTGTCAATAGTGAGATTGCTGATGTCAAACCACCCCTCTGCACGGTAAGGGGCACTATTGAAAAAAAAACCATACAGCCCGCCAGCATAAGGTGGTCGAATTTGGAAGGACTTAGGGTATCAAAGGCTCTATGGCCACTTCTCGACGGTAAGAGATCTAGAAAGAATAGGGATAAGCTTAGGAGGCTAATAGGAATACTAACAGGACACTGTCTACTGCTGAAACACGCAAAGATACTTAAACTGACAAATACAGACACTTGTAGATTCTGCGGGGATCTACAAGCATACTGTGTGAATATGAGGCAATATCGTGTAGCCGAAGGAAATTCTTGGGAAAACATTTCTTTGAAAACTTAGAGGAAATAGACCGCACGGATTGCAAAGGTCTTCTTGGCTTTTGTAGAGAAATTAAGTGTTTCAATTGGGAGACTGTTTGGGTTTTTGTCAATTTAAGTTGGTTTTAACTGGACCCACAGGGGATAGCGATGGGCCCATTTTGGTGCCTCGTGTATGTGTCTTATGGCACACCATATTTTTCCTAACCTAACCTAGCTAGCCCAATACTTGGAAAACTTATTATTGCGAAAAAACTAAGTCCATTGGACAAGTACATTCGGATCTGCACATTAGCCTTGAACAAACCGAGTTGAAACATCAAGCAGAGTTTCCAGACTGCTATAAAGCGCATATCAGCGTCATCACCGATATGTGGTGAGATTGACTTGACGGACCATGAAAAATGGAGCAATACTATGACGACTGGTGCGGAGGAATATCAGTTTATTTGAGTACGGCTGACAACCTCTCAAAATCCAATAGAGGAAAAGCACTTAGTTAGCATCGTTTAAGTTCATTTAAACTCAGAAATAGGATATAAAGCTGTCTTTAATGCTATAGAGGAAAGGTGTATACCTTCGCTATGATTAAGAATCACTTTGATGCACTTGACATTCTTAGCTGGCACACGGTTCCCTTTGATCAATGTTATCAGTGGGACATGAGGCATATCTGAGAATTTAACCCTCATGTTAAGATCGACACAATAAAATCTTCCAGTAGATGTCGAAAAATTCGGTGATGTCAACAGCGACTTACGTACTCTCCCAGCAAAAGTAAATGGAACAGCATTCGCTTCCATGGGTGGAGGAAAGAAGTCTTTGAAAACTCTTTATCAAAGAAGTGTAATGTTGCCCTATGCCCTAAGAGAAAACAACAATTGTACGGGCTGGACAAATGCTTTTTTCCATCTGCTCGGAAAGAATCCTAAAAAGTAGGAGTGCGCAGTGGTTTTTGAAGAACTGCTTTTCCAAAAGATAGTGAGATGCCTTAAATCGACGACGTTGAGAACCGGTTGGATGATAACAACTGGAGTAGTAGCATTTTGGTAGATAGCACATAATAGAAATATATAAACAGATTTATGGAAGAACACTTAAATTGGCACTAAGACCCTGCTTCACACCAAAAATCGGAGACGACGACCGAGGTATCACCAAGATCTTAGACTTATCAGTCTGACTTCTTCCTTAATATTGAACAGCATGGCTGGAATAGTTGTACTTCATGTAAGCCAGACTGCATTGCTCTAAAATGACGTGATCGACTAAAGGTACATAGTATCATTATCACCAGATAAGGAAGCGGTGATAAAACGCAGCCTTGTGGCACATCTTTCGGAGTTTATAAACATTTGGCAACTATCCGTCTAATATAGGTAGAAACTTCATAAACTGGTCACTTAACAGTTTGTTCGAAATTTAGTTTTCCTTAAATCCTCATGTTTGCATTCGCACTATGCCAAACTATAACAAGATACCATCCACTTTGCCTCAGTTAGAAACAATTACTCACCAGCATCTCACTGCCTTCTTTCAGCCTGTGCCACTTTACAAATCTTCCAGCGACAAACGAGGATCTTCGCAAAGTTTTGCTAAATAGTACAATAGTAATCAGCATTCAAAGCTTTGATACTTGTTTTGAAGCAATTGTTTGGGCCGGTACTTTATTTTCTCACAAAACGTTGAATTAGGCGAACCATATATAGATTCGATGTGAGGCAAAGTAAAAAGCGCGTTTATCGAAGCTGACTCCAAAACTGCGGCCAAAATATCGAGAGCTAGAAGCTATTGGATACCCGAAGCCACCTAGGATAAAATCGAGTATCGTAGATCGTTGAAGATTAAAGCAGAAAACTTTCAACGTTAAAGTCGCTCTACGTGCCGAGTGAGTAGCTCATAATCATAAGACAGTACAGCGTTGTGTGAATGCGAAAGGAGAAGAAGAATGAACGCTGATAAGTGACGACTCAGATGAGCTGATTAAAACGATTAGCTCCCAACAACTACAATTGCGGAAATTTTACAGTGGTTTTCGACCCCGGGGTCCCTACAGCTGAAAAAATCAAAACTGCGATCAATCTCCTGAAAGTCAACTAAGCAGCTGGACTTGATGTCATACTAGCCGAGTTCCTGAAAGCAGATCCTGACACAATAGCCCGTATCCTGTTTCCCCATAAATAGGCTATATGGGACGGAAAGATGGAGTTATTGTTAAGATACCTAAGAAATGAAACCTTAAGAACTGCAATAACTGCCGTTTAGTCTGTTTTCCCAAAAATAATGGAAACTAACATTCTCCAACGGACAAAGGACAAAAATAAGCTTAAGAGTAATCCATCGGACTTTCGTCGTGGTCGGTCTTGTGTCAATCACATCAACACTCTGCGTATAATTCCCGAACGGTCAACCGAGTTTACGTCACCGCTCTACCTTATGTTCCTAAATTTTGAAAAGGCCTTTTATCGAGTCAACCGCGAATGGATCTGGAAATCTTTGGACAGAAGTGGGACTTCCCCGAAGTTTGTTGATGTGATAAAGGAGTCCTATCACGCCGCAAGATGCTTCGATCTTCATAATGAAAGCTTTCCGGCTCTTTCGGAGTCAGAGAAGGGGATATTCTGTCGCCAAACCTCTTTTTACTGGCGATAGACGAAGTACTGACTGCCACCGTAGGTACATCTAAGACACATGGTATCCAATTAAAACCATTTAAGAAGCGAAGCCACCTGTCGAGATGTGTGAATGGAGAGATGGCTGGTCTTGGAATCAATTGCAACAAGACCAAAATAATGCTCATTGGCTGCTCAACACATCAGTGCATGCTTCTGAGACCGACGCCTATTGAGGAGGTCAAGCAATTTACGAGTAACTATCTAGTCAGTAGGCAGCTTCTTATCGTCCGATGGAGGAACGGATCTGGCTGTTAATAGCAGCTGAATAAAGCCCGCAGCGCCTTTGGAGTGGTCCCTTCACACCAAGTTAAGCCTCTTTGAATCCAATGTCAAATCCATACCTAGAAAGTCTCTACGTTTATCTCGAGAAGGCTGCAGGCATACGTAAGCCGCTGTCTGCGATACATTTTTAAGATATAATGGGTTGAAATTATGTCGAAGCAAGAATTGTTCCATATAATGGATTAAAAGCTGTTGAATAGCGAAATTAGGCAGCGGAAGTAGCGCTGGTTTGGCCACAGGTTGAGGAGAGAGGAAGACAACAGCCCAGTCATTCAAATGGAATCCTTAAGGTACACGGCGAGTTTGTAGACCAAGAACAACATGGAAATCAACAGTATTGGCCAAAGCAGCAACAAATCGTTAAACGTGGCAATTGCTGAAGTATCTGACTGTAGATCGAGAAGGATGGAACAAATTCGAAGTACGATATTAGAATATTGTCTAAGAAAAATGAGTTTGGCAACGCCTGAGTCCTTTCGGCCGCATAGGTTATGTTGTGTATTACGACTATGTGTTGGGTGAATAAATCAAAGGATAAAAACCAAATGACACATTTTATCTCGCGAGCGGAAAGTGGCAAAAAACTATCTCCTCTATAGTTGCTGGATATAGTAGTTGTAGTGGGTGGTCAACCAGTATTGCCATAACCACCACTACCCACACACCGCAAACCATATACGGATGTACCGAAAGTTTGCATTTTTTCTTTGCATTCACGTCCTTTCACTTTGGCGTCTGTTAGATAATCTGTTTGTCTGTTGCTGCTGCATTGTTTATTTGTGCTCTCTCTTATGTTTTCTTTGCTTTCACGCAATGTCAAAAGGATGCATATCCTTATTTGCCTGTGGCGTGGCGTTGGAATGGCGAATTTCTTTTCGGTATCTATGTATGATTTTTAGTCGCTCTGTCGGTTTGTTGTTAGTTATAGTCGGTTGGATTGGTTGGTGTCATATTCATGTATTAAATGGAGCACACGCTGTTTTGGTTGAATTTTTTTTTATACACAAAAATGCAAGAAAAATAGGATCAGGACTTTTCACCAGAAAGAGAATCGCATGAAGGAAAACTTAAAGGCTTTTCCTTATGTTTTTTGCAAAGGCTTTAAGGGAAAGTACCCAACTTTGGTGAGAGAGAGGAAGGGAGAATGAGAAAGGCAAAACTCAGGAAGGAAAAGTTATTTATGTCCTCTGGTGGGCAGCCGGGAGGAAGTACTTTATGATCATCCAACAGTCCTTCGACTCTGCGCCTGCATCAAGTAAGTTTTATCATAATTTAATGTACCTACAAGTGTGTGGAACACATTTTCCTGATGTTCTCAACGTGCTAAGGAAGTTTTCCGTCCTGGGAAAAGTCCTTTTCGGATAGCCCCAGCGAAGCAATAAAAGTATTTAATGAGCATTTACTTGAAGGAAATCTGCTTACTGGTTACTCCGGTTAAGGGTAGAGGACAAGAGCATGGCGTTTGTTTGTTACGCGATTTCCTTATTTCGTGCGTAGATGAGGTTAAATGAAATTGGTTTGGTCGATGCGCCATTAATGTCGACATGTGCGGCGTCCTAACTTTCATATTCAGACAGATACGAGTTACTCGATGTCAAGAGGATGGTGCTTTGATTTGGTTTGCGTAGCCTAAGCACTTTTCGTAGATTTATTTCGGTATTTTTATATTTCCGTAAGAACGATGGCATGAAAAGAAATCAGCAGAAGCCACATAACTCAGAAAGAAGACATCAGTTAAACTTTTAAGAGAACCTCGCATCATCTGAAAGGGAAGGTTTATTTCCATTAGAAAATTTTACTGCCCACTTTTATTCCGAAACTTTTGCTATCAGTAGTCAAAAGCTTCATAAAGTAGTAATTTTCTTTTTGTTTTTAGGTCAGGTATCTTAAGGTAGTTTGAAGTTGAGTGTCAGGAAAAATTAAGTACACTTATGCCATTTGGTGGAGACGAATGTCTATGAACCACACACTCGTAGACGATTCGTTTGCCACATTGTAGCCGGAAAGTTTATATTAGCTTTGCTCAGTGAGAAAAAAACTAGAACAGAACCGCACAAATTTGTGAAAAACTTCAAACCAAATGAGAACAGAAAAGTACAGCCTATATGAGAGTTGTCAAAAGTTAATCCATTTGTAATTTAAAATTTCACTTGATTAAGCAAATAATCACCAACAAATAATACAGTTTAAAATTACGGCTGATTTTGACACTTTTCACAATTGTGTTCTACTTCGAGAGAAGGTACAAGGTTTTCTGTTCCGAACAGATTGGAACAACCTCACTGAACACAAAGTAGAACAGATTCGGAACGAAATTTTTCTCACTGAACAGAAAACCTTGTACTTTTCTGTCCCGAACAGTTCGGAACAACCTCACTGCACAAAGCTATTAAACAACTTCGAACCGAGTTGGGGTTGAGTTTATCTGACTGAAAACAAATTATTGAGAAACACAATTGTGAATTGCCGTGTGAAGCAGGCAAAAATAATATCGTGACAGATGCAATATCCTGACCTCCTCGAGCAACTCACATAAATTCCTTTACTTCCACAGAACATAGGTAGCGATGAGAGTTGATTTTTTTTTTTTTTTTGTGAAATGTCAAGTGAATAGACGTGTTTTTAATTTGCTCCAGATCCAAAGGCAAAACTAACCGCCTTTTTATTATACTGAAGTTCAAAATCATAAAACTCAATTGAACACATTTGTTATTTTGTTACTCAGTGTTTTACTTTTACTTTCACGCCAAATTACGTTAAAAAATCTCTTTTTTATCTCTGCTATTGACCATTAATTAAACGCACTTTGTCAACCACAAGCTCTCAAACAAAAATCTGCTGTGGCCTCTACATTTTACTTACTTACTTTAGGTGGCGCTACAGTCCGGGGTGGACCTGGGCCTCAGTCAACAAGCTTCTCCAGCCAGCTCGATCCCTGGCTAGCTGCCTCCATTTTCACATGCTAAGTCGGCTGAGGTCCTCTTCGACTTGCGTGCGCCACCTGAGTTTTGGCCTTCCTCTACTGCGCTGTCCCTCGGGAGCGGATTCGAGGGCTTTTCGGACCGGAGCATTGGTGTCCATACGCTCTACATGACCCAGCCATCTCAGTCTTTGGAACTTCACTCTTCTGGCAAGGTCCATGTCGCTGTACAGTCCATACAGTTCGTCGTTGTATCTCCTCCTCCACTCACCGTCAATGCAGACGGGACCGAAGATCGCCAGAAGAATTTTTCTCTCGAAGCAACCAAGAACACCCTCATCCATTTTTGATAATGTCCATGCCTCTGCGCCATAGAGCAGGACCGGGATTATTAAAGTCTTATAAAGGGTGACTTTTGTTGTCCGAGAGAGGGCTTTGCTACTCAATTGCCTTCTTAACCCAAAGAAACAGCGGTTGGCAAGAGTTATTCTTCGCTTGATCTCAGCGCTGGTGTCGTTCTCTGTATTTATAGCAGAGCCTAGGTAGACAAAGTCCTTAACTACCTCAAAGTTATATCTGTCTAAGGTGACGTTCTGGCAGAGACGTCGGTGTTGGTTGTCCTTTTTGCTTTACAGCATATACTTGGTCTTGCCCTCATTGACCGCTAAACCCATTTTCGCCGCTTCCGTCTCAATACTCGCGAAAGCGCCACTGGCATCACCCTGCTTTCTCCCGATTATGTCAATATCGTCAGCGTATGCGAGTAGTTGGACGGACTTTTGAAAGATAGTGCCTCTTGTGTTTGCTCGTGAGTTTTGCACTATTCTTTCAAGTACGATGTTGAAAAAATCGCACGACAGCGCATCGCCTTGTCTAAATGCTTTCTGGACATCAAAGGTCTCTGTGAGATCTTTACCGACCTTGATGAAGCAGCGTGCATTCTCCATCGTCATCCTGCACGGACGGACGAGTTTGGTAGGGATGCCGAAACTAGACATTGCTCTGTATAGCTCGTCTCTATAGATGCTGTCATACGCGGCCTTAAAATCGATTAATAGGTGATGGGTATCGATCTGAAGCTCATGGGTCTTCTCCAAGATCTGCCGTAGTGTGAATATCTGGTCGATGGTGGACTTTCCTGGCCTGAAGCCACACTGATATGGACCTATCAGGTTGTTGACGAACGGCTTTAGGGGTTCACACAAAGCGGCAGATAAAATCTTGTAATCAATATTTAGAAGACTGATGCCTCTTTAGTTTGCGCAGTTCAGAGGGTTTCCTTTCTTGAGGATCGGACAAACAATGCTGAGGTTCCATTCATCGGGCATACTTTCGTCCGACCATATTTTACAGATGAGTTGGTGTATGCTCCTTACCAAGTCATCGCCTGCCGCTTTGAAGAGCTCGGCAGTCAGGCCATCCGCTCCAGCAACTTCGTTGATAGCTTCGATATAGCTATCTTCACTTCATCCAGGTCGGCTGGACGGAATTGTTGGTCATCATCGTCCAGGTTGAAAGGTTGATTCTGCCTGACAGCGGTATTTGGTCCGTCATCGCCGTTATACAGTCTGCAGAAATGATCTTTCCAAATTCTCAGCATCGAGTGCGATTCTACTACGATGTTCCCTTGTTCATCTCTACAGGCTTCCGTTCGGAGCTTGTGTCCGTGTCATGTTTATTTTTTTTACTTTCTGTAAAACTTCCGAACCTCATTCCCGGAGAAGCATCTCTCAATTTCCTCGACCGCGCGCTTCTCAAGCTCTTCTTCTTCCTCCTGAGAAGCTGGTGTTCGTCTCTCATCTTCTGCTCATAGAGCTCCGGTCTTTTTTGCAGTGCCGCAGTGCGTGCTTCTTGCTTAGCTGCATGTGATTGCGGGCATTCATCATCGAACCAGGGGTTACGTTGTGGTGGACGAGTGAAACCCAGCACATCAGAAGCGGCATCTCTGATGGCGTTTTGGCAGTGTTTCCAGTGGTATTCGATGCTTGATGCTGGCGGCATTGGACCTCTTAAGAGATTAAGAGACACTCGATCGGAAAAGGACTTGGTGATCTCTTGCGATTGTAGCCTCTCTTCTTCTTCTTCTTCTTATCCTTTTATTAACCCTTTCCTCGTTATACGAATTTATGCGTAACGAGTTTCCCATGTTTACTGCATCGCTGCTGCTCCGCTTATGGGGTTGGCTAATGTCGCAGACCGCAGAACGCGTTTACATAATGATCGGTCCTGGATCGCTTCAGTGGTAAGCCCCAGGCGTTGTTGCGCATTTGCCATCTGAGAAATCCAGGAATTCTTTTTCCGACCTCGTTTTCTTACAGTTGGAGTGACCGTAGTTGATAGTGCCTTTTTAACCGGATTTTCCGCAGATCTTCTTTGAACGTGGCAATACCAGCTTATTCTATTCGCCTCAAGCTGTTCGGTTACCGAATTCTTTATATGTAGACTTCCTCTTATATGCGTAGATCTAATGCAATCGCGTTTAGTGACTCCACTAGACATCCTTAACATTTTCATTTCCGCTGCCGGCATTTTGTTTTTAAACGCTTCGTACATTGTCCAGCACTGTGAACCGTATATAAGAGCTAGTCGTACAACAGTGGTGTAGAGTTTCTCCTTTGATTTAAGTGGAAATTTTCGGTCGCAAAAGATTCCCGAATTTTCGCGCCATTTCATCCATCCCACACTCACTCTGTGGTTTACGTCGTCGTCACATTTCACTTCCATGTTAACGATTGATCCTAAGTACCTCAAGATAGTGCTTTTTGGAAGAACTATTCCGTCTAACATTATATCCGATTGTAGCCTCTCTGAAGTCGAATTTCCTCACAACATTAGTTTGTCTTGGGGTAGTCTGGGATATCCGCAACCGTACCTTGGCTACAACAGGTAATGGTCCGAGTCGATGTTGGCTCCTCGGAACGTACGGACATCCATAATACTGGAGGAGTGTCTTGCGTCGATCGCAATGTGATCAATCTTACCACCAAAGAACGATGTCATAGCTAGGGCATTGCTCGTAGGTCTTGTTAAGGAGCTCATAGAAGGCATCCGTGGTGTCGTCATCTTTCTCCTCTGTGGGGGCATGCGCGCATATCAGGTCAGGCTAATGTTGGCAAATTTAGCGTTGATGCGGTTTGCTATGCTAGATGTCGCAGTTTTTCATCTTCTATTTGTCCAGTTATGTCTGCTTTGCTGCAGTCTAGGGCCTCCGCTAGATGTTCGGCTGCACGTGGGCTATTAACGGGCCTAATAGTCCACGTTCATATCCGAAGCTCATTGTCCTTAAATCGTCTGCGTCCAACAACAAGTTCGCATCCAAATAGACAGTGCTTTTGATGTCGATAACAACCGCTGTAGTAGATGTCTCAGTTCTCCATCGTCTTTTTGTACGGCCTATCCTATCTCATGTTTGCTTTGCAGCAGTCTAGGGCCTCCGCTCGTTATTAATATTCAACGTGCATATCTGAGTCTGAGCGAACGAACAATTCGAAGAGACTGGCTCTGTAACAAATGTCTTAAAGTCAATCCGGTTCAAATGGATGGTCTTGAATGCCTGAATCGTCTCTGGTTTGCTCGCAAGGCATCGATCTTTAATGGGGCCAAACCTTATCTGCAAAGATGATTTTTTGAGTAAAATTGTCCTCAATTGTAAGCTGCTTAGGGCAAGAAGAGAAGTTATAACGAAGCGTTTAGCCCTTGAATAATTCCAGATTTGTATGCAAAATTGTCCTCAGGCTATTGCGACTGCTATTCAGTTGCTGAGATCATTGGTGCGTCAAGGTTTAGGTGCACACGGGAATATGTCCGCAAATTAGTCTCATCAACTTGTGTACACCAGTTGTAGTTGGTGCACTGCATTATTTCGACCGAAATTTTATTTCAAATTTGGCACTGTTTCGGCACCACAGCATCGATTTTGGAAGCAATTTTTTAATATCTCCCCACGAACATATACGTAATTCAATAAGAAATCGACATATGGAGCACCCTTCTGTTACTAGAGCATCATCATTACTTCACTTGAAGAGCTGTAACTTTCTACGAAACTAGATTGATTCATTTTGACCAGCCCGCTACTCAACATCCATGTATCTACGAATTTGTATGCACTATTTACTCCGAACTCCGAAAGCTTCCTCAGTCATAAACACACTCGTTTTTGTCTACATTTAAAATTATGCTAACAATTGACTTGGGAATACCATTTTCAACGAAAAATAAAACAAAAAGTCCTGCTTGTACCTTTTTCATAAGGATTCTGCTTGCTGAAAGAATCCTGGATTCCTGTTCCTCTGTTGACGCTAAGTGAAACAATTTTAAATCTTTATTAATGTCACTTCCTCCAATCCTTGTGCAGGGTTTTAGTTATTACATCACCACCGTAGTCATGTCCCCTAGAGGCCGAACGAATTAGGAGAACCATCTTTCATTTCTGCTACCAACTCAGTTAATGAACGAGGTGAGGGGAGCAGTTAATTATTATCCGCTCACGTGGTTTACAAAACTGTTGGCTTTGTCGGAACACAAAGGCGATTAAACAACAACTCCACAGCGAAACGTTATCCTGAAAAGCTATTTTATTGGTTTTGTAATAATTTCAAAGAACTTAAGCGGACTGAATCCACTTTCTGTAGCCGGGCTACGAAACATAATCACCGTTGTCGTCTTGAAGCTTGCAACTTGGACCAACAGAACGAAATGTCCTGGTGATAAAATTTAGATTCCGGAGTGAGCATAATATGGTCCAGCCGTGATGCCAGGATGACGAGTATCGGTAGAAGTTTGCGGTAGAAATTTCAAATATTTAAAAGGATTCCTCGAAAGTTATGGCAGGGAAAATTTTCTGGAAAATTTCATTTTCATAGAACACCAACTCCAGGTGACTGTGCTTTCGAATGAAACAAAAGAGCTCGTAGTTGTAGTGAATGTGAATTGAAAATGACAACTATTAGGGTCCTGGGGCATGTGATACAGCGAGTTTGGTTTTGCTTAGGTAATTTTGTGCTCCAGGTATGGTATAAGCTGTTTTCATTCGAGAAGGTTCTTAATTTGCCACTTAAACTCAGCTAACTTTCATTGTATCTAATTTAAAAGTTGAATACAATGCAGCTTTCTTTTAAATTAAGCTAAAAATAGAACTAACGTTGCTTTGGGAGAGAGAGATATGTATCTCTCGGATATAACAGATTAGCCAGTATTTTTTGGGTTGAGCTCTTTATTCCCAAAAGCATTGCAAGAATGATGAGATTGAGTTTAAATTAAATTGACAGAGGCGTCATAATGATGAGCTGCAGTCTAACTATTGTATATTAGGGAAGCATGGCTCAAACAGCTCTTCAGGTGAGCATATTAGCTGCTGCGCCCGATTAAGCTTCACAGCTGGGAATCAGCTAACAAGAATTTGATGGAATCAGCTCATTTGTACATAGTCCATCCATTTAACGTTCCACTATCTTTTAGATCAGCTATGGCTTACAACTTATCAGTTTCGTTGTATATATGCCGCACGGATCTACGAATAAGCCGACTACACAATGCTTGTGTCGAAAGAGGGCACTCAGATAAGGAACAAGTTCATTCATTGGGCCCTCGCCCAATTATCAAAGATTGTGCCATTTATTACACGACTGAACTTAGCAAGGGCACAAGCGCAGACATCCTTGCAGATTTGCGTGCATGTCTTTGTTTTTGAATGCAACAGGTGTCCCGATGTCATCATCACAGAAGATCAATCAAAAGATAGCCTGCGCAAGTTCATCATAGCTCGGGGGATATTTGTACTACGACTAGTTCCTTTTAATGAAAGAAAGCCTATTCTACGAATATTACGAAAAAAAAATTCATTAGAACGTCTAGTGAAGCGTACTGGGGAAATCCAACATGCACTACGGAACTTACGAGACGTCCGACTCATAGAATATCTGGGTACTTCTAGCTAAATATAGCTTCGGCTCATATGCATATAGTATATTCATTAAAAAAAAAATAAAGAAAACACAGTGGCGCTGGCAGCCCGGTATAGGCCATGGCCTAGCTTCTTGACACTCATTTGTGTTGCTCATGTTGTCATTTTTGTCACATCTGAGCGGGGCCTACGATTTATCGCCGAGTCCGAATGGCGCTCCTTAGAAGCTTTTTCGAAAGCAATTTTACTTTCGCGAGTTTGCCATTGCTCGCTGAAAGGGTGATGGCGATTGGAAAAATTGTTGGTGACCCAGCCAGGAATCGGACCCAGGCTCTCTACGTGATAGTCCAATGAGCTAACTATCGCGCCATCGCTATATATTCATTCATTATGATAAAAATTACGAGAAATAGAAGAAGCGTGTGTAAAGTCGAGAAACTGCTATCCCAAAGGACAGTCAGAATCCTTGCTGTACCCAGCAATCTATCTGTAACTCCAATAGCTTTAGCAATATGTGTCAACGACTATGCTGGTGTTATGCCTAGACACAATCAGTTACGCTAGGTTAAAATTGATAGGTATAATTCTGGTTCTGGGGTTTCTTCATCTAAGTAACTTTTGATCTCCTTAGAGCTTAACTTCAAGATGTTTGCTGGCAATTTTGGGTTGAGGTTTGGGGTGATTTGGGAAAGTTGATCCAGTTTTCCTTTTGGGAGCAGTTGGACTCTGAGATTAAGATCTTGAGATACGCATATATTTTCATTTTTCTGTATGAACAAAGCACTCAGATAACAATTAGTCCATTGTACTTCCTGGAATTTCCTATTAGTGGTACCAACAACCTGATGCGAGCCGGACATATAAAGTGATAGTTGTCCGCATTTTTGTTATTATTTTATCAGCAAGCGTCGCTGTTGTCCAATAAGTTAGTGCATGTACGTGTTTACTAAAAGTCACCTGCCTCATCAAGACGCCAGTAAGAAACCTGCAGTCTTTCCTGTTGAGGGACAGCAGGGGAGCCGCTGACTTTTTAAAGAGGTTAGAAAGTATTCGTTTGGTATTTCTGGGGAGTTATGCGATCTGCAGTTCCTCCTACAAGCCCGACCTTTAATTGAAGCCTTAGCAGAGGATGCATACCTAACGTAGGTGCGGGTCTTGAAAAGCTCTCCCTCTTGCTGGGCAAAAATGTCATCAGCGATTTCATTTTTCCTGATCCCATTGTGCCCTGCGATCCAGACGTGCGTCGGTCTGGTCTTGCGTCGATCGCAATGTGATCAATCTGGTTGACTGTTGATTGATCAGGAGTTCTCCAAGTCCCCTTGTGTTTGTCGAGATGTGGGAACCGCGTGCTAGCCACGAGAATGTTTCGCCCCGCCGCAAAGTCGATTAGCTTGAATCCGTTATCGGAGGTGGTGTTGTGCAGGCTATATTTTCCGATTGTTCCACCAAAGATACCCTCTCTTCCTAGCTTTGCATTAAAATCACCGAGGACAATTTTAATGTCTTGTTAAGGAGCTCGTAGAAGGCATCCTTGGTGTCGTCATCTTTCTCCTCTGTGGGGGCACGCGCGCATATAAGGCTTATGTTGGCGAATTTAGTCTTGATGCGAATTGCTACGAGGCGCTCGCTCACATACCGGAAGCTGAGGACTTCTCGTCTTAGTCTGCCTCCGACAACAAATCCGCATCCAAATAAGCGCTGCTTTTGCCGTCGATAGCAATTGCCGTAGTAGATGTCGCAGTTTTTCATCTTCTTTTTGTCCGGCCCATCCCATCGCATCATGTCTGCTTTGCTGCAGTCTAGGGCTTCCGCTAGTTGCTCGGCTGCACGTGGTCTATTAAGGGATCTAACATTCCACGTACATATCCGAAGCTCATTGTCCTTAAATCGTTTGCGTGGGTTGTCAACAGTAGATCCGTCCATATCCGAGGCTTGTTGATGCTTCGTAACTTAATTTTTTTTTAAATGGCCGGGCAGTTACCCCGGCGGCACAACCCCCAACCTGGAGGACCAGTTCCATTTTGAGTGCCCCTAGGACGAGGGGTCGGTTACACCGAAGCCAGTAACCCGTTCCGAGATGTGAGCGCTGCCGTTGGCCCTTATAGGGCTCGTCCGCCACCATCTCTTTTCCAAGACCCTGATTAAGTCCTAGAAATCCTTTCCGGCCTGAGCTCCAAATATGTCGGAGTAACCCGCAACCTCAAGCGAGATTCCCAGATGGCACCACGGGGATGCGTGAAGTAGGACTTATTAGCAGAGCTGCAAGATGTTCGGCTGCAGAGGCTCATTCTCGTCATTTAAGGAACCAGCACCTGTCGGAAGATGCTACTTCTACGAGGCCTTATACTAATCGGTGCCATCCATAGCTTGCGCATAAATAATTTGGCTCTTGTTAACTAACCGGTTGCACATAGAACTCATTTTAAGCATTTTTCCACCGTTACAGCCCCAACTTATTTCAATAAATTGCCATATTTATCAGAATTACTTATAACTTTCACTTATTCCTAATAAAAGTAAATAACTTACCATTGACCATGAAAGCATGGAACCTTGTTAAGTATCATACCCTGATCTTCAGCACTTGAAATTTTTCACAAATACCTTAAATTTTACATTTTTGTAATTTTTTTTTCATTTTTTCTTTCTTGGTTTTTGGAAATTCGTTCTTTTTTTTATTTGGATCGTATTTATATATTGTAATTGAATTGTTTTATTAAGCACAGTTTTTTTTTTTGAGTAGTACTGATTGTCACCCCACATCAGATTCGTATAATATAGGGTTTTCCAATAAGGACCTGACAACTTTTTTTAAAATAAAACGCAAACCATTTGAGATATTTCAAAAACTTTATTATCGACTTGAAGTACAATCAAAACATTTATGAATGGAACTCGACTTTGTTCATATGGCCACTGCGGGCACGTTTGCAGCGGTCGATTCGTTGGACCCAATTTTCAACGACTCGGCCTTACATTTCGGCTGGAACGGCCGCTATTTCGCGTTGAATGTTGGCTCTGAGCTCTTCCAACATCGTCGGCTTGTTGGCATAGACCAATGACTTAACGTAGCCCCACAGAAAATAGTCGAGCGGCGTTAAATCGTACGAACGAGGCGGCTTCGTCACTGAAGATGAATTTGCGATGAAATTCGCCATCTTGGCGCATCTTATCCAGAACTGAATCGGAGAACGTACTCGTACATCGCTTTAAATGGTCCATCG
Source organism: Volucella inflata (assembly GCA_928272305.1). Classification (NCBI taxonomy): domain Eukaryota; kingdom Metazoa; phylum Arthropoda; class Insecta; order Diptera; family Syrphidae; genus Volucella; species Volucella inflata. Next base: position 229,141,724 of record OV743716.1, on the reverse strand, counting down.
GCTTCAATTCTTGAGCCAGCTTGATCTTGTATAGGTGTAAACCAAGATCCTTAGCCAAAATACGCCATAATGTGGTCTGAGGGATGCCCAATTCTTGAGAACACCGTGGAATTGACTGATATGGCTGATAATAATAACGGCAGCACGACCCGCCATAGAACAATTTTTCTTCTATGCAGTGCGTCATCTGTATGACTTTAAAATTTTGGGTCTAATTAAGGCTAGAGACCAATCAGAAGGATGTACAAAACTGTACTAGCACGAGGATAAGGCCAAGTCTAAGAACTGTAAGAAGATACTCTATTCAATAGGTACAAAACCGAGAGTTGATTAAAGTCACCAAGACCTATGTACGAGTATGTACGCAGATTGTTTGATCTTCTCAAATCAGAAAAAAAAACTTGAACTCACATATTCGCAGAATTTACATATTTATCACCCAGGCCAACACTGTAAACTTATCCATGACTCTCATACGTGATTAAGAAATCAAAACACTCATCCTTTTAGTTCACCATAACCACCAACTTAGTCGCAATCTATAGTCCACATTGACCCATATTTGCTGTCTGCTTATTCGTTCGTAATTCGATTATTCTTTATCACCGACCCAGAATAATATAAGCAGAAGATCTAAGATTTAATAAATCTTCTTCCAAAGGCAGACGTCGAAATCTTTCCTAAAATATCTCTTGCCAAAGTTAAAATCCCACAAAATTTCATATTTATAAACGATAAGGTGCACGAGGCAAGACAATGTTGTCTCTCTAATCGAATAAATTAACTTCCATATGCTGCTCGTGGAATTTCATTTCCACAAATTGTTTTCATACCCTTCACCCATTGAAATGCTTACCTAACTAAGCAAACATTTCCACAGCACGGTAGGTGGTTAGGCAGAGATTTCCACTCGTATTCACCCTCAGACTAACTTTCCGCCCAAAGACATTTGTCTCTCATAGAAAAATCCTCTTAATCTCATCTCAATATTCATATGCTCGTTTCGCATAATATAAACTATTATCACACCGTGGTAATCTATCAACCCTCCACAATAAAAGCAACCCATGGCCATAGCATCCGTATTGCCATCCCGAAATGCCTGCCTAAATTGGCTTTCGCTATTTCACTTATTGGCAGTAGCGAGTGTCAACAAATGCAATTATCACGTTATTCCCTTGCTTTTGCAAGGGGTGTGAGCAACAAAAAGCAACGTAAAGTTACACATTAACAGACCCAGTTCGGTGCCACCCCAAAAACACAACCCCTGTCATCCTGTCATCCAGTAATTCAATAAATCTGCTGTGATACAAGCATATCTTTTTATTTTTTTATTTTTTTATTTTGAATAATCGCGTAAATTGGTTTTGACATAAGGTTAATTCCGCAGCCAATGTGTCATTAACGCCCCGCAGCTCGTCGATGTCGAGTCCTTTTTGTTGTGCGAATAAAAAAAAAAACGAGAGTCGTACTACAGATCCTTTGACAACCGAATAAAAAAAAAAAAAAACACAAAACCAAACATCTGCCAATATTTCCAGATCCGTAATGCATCAGAACGTAATTCGTCCGGAAAATTCGAAACATTTGCACCGTGTAAAAAAAAGCAGAGACACTGTAAGCCCTTAACTGAAATATTCCTTTTCCAAGAGCAAGCTGTGAAGGATAATGGAAAGGACACAAAATAGAAAAAACTGTAACAGTAGCGTTTTTGCATTCATCCCCTATTGTGTTCCAGATGCTTGAGCTACAGTGTTGGTGTATTCTACCAAGTTACGATGCATTTTTCTGCACGGAATACTTTTCAAGTGTCCCAGTCTGCGAATACTTGTACGAAGCGCGCACCCTATCATTACCATCGAGGGTATAAATCACTGTCAAATGTCATTGCATTCGTTGGTTCGTTCGGTTTCTTTTATTACTTTTTCCTCATTTTTTGCGTTTATAACTCTCGTTTACTTCTTTCGGTCTTTCCGGTGTTCTTGATGTACTTGATGTTCACAGTATGCTCGGTGTACTCGGTTTACTCGGTTTACTCGGTGTATTCTCGGTGTCTCCCAGAATGGCAACGAAGAAACTAAATTGCATCCCTATCCTCCTATCGCACACGAATACTCGTATATAGAGCTGAACGGGCGCCAGCTACAGCACCCCCATGTAACACACTTACAACATGTGGTTGCGATTATTGCTTTTTATTCGATACACCAAAGCCCGACCACTGAATGGTGCCTGAATGAAGGAGCATCATTCGTCGCCCCCATAACAATCCAGGCGCAGAATACTCCTCGTATTATGCGGTCAACCCCTTTCTGCAAAACAACAAGTTACATAATGCCAGAGCAGGGCACAAGCACAGGGGTGCATTAAACTCGAAAGTGTGCATACTGACACATATCCCTAGTCAGAGTGCCAACCATAAACGACAACAACACCGTCCAACTGTTACTGCCATTGCTACTGCATACCGCGTGCCAAAGAACAAGTGAAAGTATTTTTTTTTCTGTCATGGTATCACTACTTCAGAGTTGCCATTGTCTGGGGCAAACTACCCCTTTACAGTATCGAGTGGTGAATACTTGTTTTACACATTTTCAACTCAGTCACGGTGGGTAATCATACGAATATACATCACCCCTAATGGAGGGGTGATTTCTATTTGTGCATAGTGCGCATCTACACCAATTTGTTATGGTTTCTAGCGAGACTGTTTTACGGGTAGGTTGCCTGTTGTCATCCCCTAATTGTTAGGTGAGATAAATCAAAATTTTCGAGTGAAACGAATTAAATGTTATTGTTCAGGTTTTAGGGGTTGCATCCTCGGTTTGTTGTGTTGGGCTATAATTTAATTCATTTGATTCTCGTAGTTTTGCAATATTCATTCGTAAGTGCTCGTACATGACGACTAGAATTGCCGACTATTTTTCATCTTTGACAACAAGAGAGTATCTGCATTTATCTCGTAGAATGGGAACACTAGAGTGGGGTTCTATTTTCACCACTGTAACAGTCGACTAAGCGGTTGGTTATGTTAGGCACATTTCTGTTTTAAAGTAGGACTCCTACCCAAATTTAAATAACGTCTATAATCACATTGTTGAGGGTGAATTGCGCTTGGTTTTTTTCCCACTTATTTGGCCAGCACAATCGTATAGTTGTCCATATTTGTCAATGAATTCCTAGGTAATAACTACCCTTTACGTCTAAACAGTGAAAACCTTTGTTAAATAAATCTGGTTTTCCTTTCGCTGGGTACAACACTGATGATGCAACCAATAGGCCAGAGTGTGATAAGGAGCCTACAAATTAAATGTTCCTTGTAACCTTTTCCTCAAAATAATCCAGGACATAGAAGCTTACAAAGGGAATATCGTCGGCCTATTAGACGCTATAGGTAGGACAATTGCTAAATGTTTAATGCATGTCGGTCTGCGGACTCTTCAATACGAAGAAAAATTTGGTGAGTAGGATGATTGGCTTCTGTCTGATTGGATTGCGCTAATTAACAAATCTAACATCGTTGTATCAGCATGGGACGAGGACAAAACCATTTATGGCAACATTTCAACCTCACATGATGAAATTTTAGAAGAAATAGTAAGTACTGGCGCTGCAGTAACATATTCTACTCTTCACGACTCTGACTACGAAGGCGGTCTTAAAAATAAAACAAGATCCCTGCCTTTACCGGCAGGGGATTCCCTTAGTTCAGCGGTATCAAGTTGTTCCCTGACGAAGGTATTCCTTCTGATTCCATTATGGGCTGGAAAGTCATACAGAATGTGTTCAGCTGTTTCGTCTTCTTAAAGACAAAGTCGGCTCTTCGGATAGTTACTTAAGCCATGGTGTTCTGTAAGGTACCCTACTAGGTTTTTTAATATCGTGCCTACTTAGATTAAGATATCTATTGGCATTTTTATTGAACGACCGGACGACTTGTTTGGCCCGTCTTAGACCTGGAGTATCCTCCCAATATGAAATGCACTTCGTGTGCTCCAGGGTATTTATCGCTAGATTGAGTCCACTACCACTTTATGCCATTTTTGCTGTTTGGTGGGTTATTGCTGACCCATGGTTCTATTCTGGGAATCTCAGTGCAGAGTCCTTTGTTAAAGTATAGTGTTTTTTGAAGGCGGTCAGTTACCGCGCAGATCATGTCAAATTCTGGTATTTCCGAAAACAAGATCTTTAATTCCAGGTGGTCGCAAAGATCTAGCTCTTTGTTGTGTACCATTCATGCGGAGCTTCCTAAAGCCACTTTTTTGATAAAAAAGTGTAGGGGCGTTAGTCCTATTATTGCTTCTATAGCAGCTGTGGAGCAGGGCTAAAAGGCTCGGGAAATCCCCAGGCATGCTTGACGGTGTACCCTTTTGAGTTTGAAGATGGCTGTCTCTTACGTGACTTTAGTCCACTATACAACAGAAGCACATGTTAAGATGGGTCTGACCATCATTGTATAGATCCAATGAGTGACCTTTGGAGAGTTCTACCATGTGCTGCCATACATGCGACGGCAGGCCCACAAAGCGCTACTAGCTTTAGTTATCTTACTGTTTAAATGGGAGTTCAAATTCAGCCTTTTATCGAGGGTTACTCACAGACATATGAACTCGTAAAAGTACTCCACGATCGTGTCGTTAAGTAAAACTAAACCTAGCTTTAAGTTTCTTCTTCTAGTGAAGGGAACTATGATAGCCTTGTTTGGATTAAAGGAGAAGTGTACCAGGGTAGGATTATCTTAAGAGTATTTTGAATACGTGAATGACTAGACCATCGGCATAACCAATTGTCTTGTATCCTTGGTTGCTTAAATTAATGAGCAGGTCGTCTATGACTGGGGATAAGGTCAAACTCTTACGGCTGACACTGCTGCATGCTGAAAACGGTTCTGACGAGGTAGTAATTACCCGGCTATCTAGCATCGCTTCGATCCAGTTTATGGTCGTTTGGTCGATCTTTCTCCGGGGCAAAGCTTTTGATATGGAGTCACATCCAGTATTTTCGAAAGAACCCTGTCCAGAAACATGCAGACTGCAACTTCCTTTTTTTTCTGCAGTCAGATTTAGCAGAGCTCCTTTTGTGAACTTGCTTTTCTGGTATGCGTAGTGACATGGGTGCGGAGGCAAGCTATTTTCTAAGCTTTCTCTGATGTGGACTTCAATAACTGTTTCCATTGTTTTCAAATAAAATGATGTCAAGCTTATAGGACAGTATGATTTAAGTAGTTCACTAGGTTGGTTGCCTGGTTTGGGGATAAATAAACGCCATTAACCGAAATTTCAAATGGTCATTCAGCATCAATTTTTGAGAGAATACGGTCAACAAGCCGGCGCGCAACGGTCACAAATGGTCAATTATGTCAGCTGTAAACGGTGCAAATGCTCTAGAAGTTTGGTGTACAGAAATATAATTTTGGAATCAATTTTTTTAAATTAGGTAGCACTGTTGAAGTTGATTACTAAATCTGTAAAACTGCTGGGATATGCGGATGATATCGATATCATCGCACGATCTCAGCGTTCTGAAATTGAAACCTTTACGGCAATTGGAGAAGAGGCAAAACGAGTTGGTCTTAAGACAAATGAGGATAAAACAAAATATATGCTGTCGATAAAAAATCCATCCGTCGCACACCATCTAGGACAAAATATCACTATCGACAGCTACAACTTAGAGTAAGTAAAGGAGTTAATCTACCTCGGAGCAAATGTCAACTCCATAAATGACATTCTGGTGGAGATTAGGCAACGAATAATCCTTCTTCGGTTTGCCAAAACAACTTGGGTCTAAGCTCCTTACTCGAACAGTCAAGATGGTGCTCTATAAAGCTCCTGTTTGCGGGGGTGGCATAACCACGAACTCTACGATCTGTACGAAGATGTGGACATAGTCCGCAATGCAAAATACGTCGACTAAATTGGTTCGGCCACATCGAACGAATGGACAACAATGCTCCAGCTAAAAGGGTCTTCGAATTCAAGCCACCAGGTTCGGGAAGAAAAGTACAACCGAACCTCCGGTTAAGAGACCAGGCGATTGCGGATGTTAGAAAAGTTGGCATCTCTAACTGGAAGCAACTGTTGCTCAGGCTTGAACACTTGAAGAGTTACTACTTCGGTGTTCTTTTAAGACCTCATCCCCAGTCAAAAAAAGTTCCAAAAGCTACATTGTCGCTTGAAGATGAGCGTTTTCCAAAAGACCTCGAGACCTTCGTGTAGCCAACTAAGGGAGAGTTTTATCTTTCGTTTTGCTCGCCTTTTCTGTAACTGAGAAATATTGAGATATTCCAGTAACGCATTGAACATGCATTCACCGCTCCATAAGGCGCAGATAATTTAATGGTGTGCTTTGCTCATTGCTCAGGATTCTTTTTCCTCGGCTTACTCCTTCTGGGATGAGTGGAGGTTTATTGTAGAGCAATTTTCCTCGTATCTAACATCCTTTCTAACTCATTTCTAGTACGAGTACATACAATATATAATAAAGGTGACAGGATCTCAAAGTTCGAATCTACAACATCGCTCATCAAGAAAAAGCTAATATGTATGCACGCATGTGTATAATGTTAGGCAAATGTAAGGACAAAATAAATGTCATTGTGGTCTGCAATTTACGAGCAGTCGATGTATACACTCATGAAGAACGCTCATGTAACTGCTTATTAGAATGATTTCCGGTGGGTTTTTTAAACGCAGCGTGAATTTCGACGTCGTTTTCCTGGTCCATGTGCACAAATAATTTAACGTTTGGCTGAGCGTCTAGTGCAAACTAGGTTCACTAGAGATGTCAAAAGAAGTACACGGCCACGTATTACTCTTTGACCGAGAATGCTGTGGCCAAGGAAATCCGAGAGGAAATCCATGTCGGATAAGCGAACTCAGTTCGAACTCTGCAAATGCGTCCGCATAGAATCGTGCATGTTTCTCCTACAAAATATCTGCTTGGATAGAAGGGAAGTACAACCATGGCATAATATTAAGATTAGGTGACTGTAAACGCCTATATTGTTAACACCGCCTAAGTGGAGTTTTCGTTTGACATCCACACTTTCTTCTTTGCTAACTGAGACAGTGTCGAGTGTCCCAATGATGACATCTATAATAGCGCTGAGATGTTTTCTTTTCTGAAAGATCAAACTTTTAGAGCGATCTAGATCGAGCTTTGGTCAGACATGATGTCCAAAAGTCCACCTGAGGTTTGTTCTTCAATTAGCATCCGACTTAAGAATTTGTTTGCACGTAGCAATTGGCATACCGGTGATACCTTTTTCGGATTATATAGGTATAGTGGTTCCAATTTTGGCAAGTTCGTAGGCTCTGTGTACAATTTCCTGGAATATCCCCGTGCCCCGGTAGCAAACATAATGTGTTTGTTGAACTGCTTTGTCATCTCCATGAGAAATGATCGACAGAGTCTTAGATGGTTTTAGATTTTTTGAGAAAATAAGTTTGGGGATTTGATAGCGATTTGACCATACGAAAAGATGCGCAAGGCGGAAGGAGAAGTAAGTATGGTAAGCTTATCTTAAAAATCATCCCAACCAACCCGTCAGTCTTTGATCCATCCATACAGAAATGGACTGACTTGTCGTAGATGAAGACATCTTTCTCCCAGAAAGATCTGTAGGGGATGCTAACATGAAAGTCTTAACAAACCAAGCAATGATGGGTCAGAGTACCCTCGTACGCCTTCAGTAGAACAGGGTTGAATTTGAATCCATAAAAGTTTTTAGTTATTAGCACACTTCAAATACTTGTAAACAGCACGGACGGTGGAAAGTTAGGAAGGAATGGAAGACAGATACCAACGTACGTTGGTTTTGAATGTTTGCAGGTTATGATTTGGAAGGAAAGAGCTCTGCAGGGCATTACATACGCAAGTTTTTCGGCTCCAAAAATAGTCAGAGTACGTCCAAAAGTAGCTTTGAGGATGTAAAAATTACCATTCAAAGCGACATTAGCTATTTGAGTGGCGAAAATAGCAATAGTAAAAACTGACACAGCAAACATTATGCCGATGATTAAGTGTGTCACATGAATCCTAAATAGCAAGTGCAAAGAGGCTTTAGCTATATCTGACCAGATGTGAGTATTATACTCCAGTTTTGGGCATATGAGTGCCCTATATATTGAGGGAAGATCAAAGGGGTTGAAATATTTCCTACGTCGTTTTAGGAAAAATATATTTTTCGCAGCTGTAATGACCTTTCCATACGCTGTCGTGCTGGTTCTACAGTCTTAGACCGGAGACATGAGTCCAAGAATGAATATGAAAAGCAAAGAGTAGTCATCAGCAAAAGAATACCCGTATATTGGATTAAAAGTATCGAACAATTCCTTAAAAATATCAAGTGCAACTATGTTGCTTTCGTTAGACTGCTGTATCCCAGTGGACCTGTTTCTACGAAAAGTGTACTGAGACGTCATGAGCTTTCACCGCTTATTAGGCTGAAAAAAGGCGTTGCAATCATTCTCGGCTCGTTTGAACTTTTTTTGGGTATCCTCTGTCGGGGTGGATCGAACAAATTATTCCCCAACCCTAACGGCCTTTTACAATTCGAGTAGTACCAGGCTTTTCTTTTGGTCTGATACTCCTAATCAGATGAGGGATAGAGCATCTCATTTAAAGAGAATAGTATCTGTTATCGTATCGGCTTGGACATCCAGCTTTATCGAGGGAACGTATTGACAAGCAAAAAATTTCTAAAGAAGGAATTTAATTAATTCAATTTCTCGCATTGCCATATCGTTCG